>JAOXJP010234348.1:0-10173 GCA_025762735.1 Platanus orientalis
TTATGGTATGCACATTACAGATCCAGTAATATCCCCCCCCCCCATTAGAAAGTATATAGGCCCTCTGCTAAATAATGGAGTATCAATCATTAATGACTTCAGAAAATTCAAACAACTTTTTTTTGCCACAGAAGCAGAAAGGAACTCATTGTTTCATAGGTCTACAGCTAGCAGCATTGGAGACTCACGGTTGAGTGTATGCTAAGTGTTGCATGTTAAAAAACCATATTATAATTTCAATCTGTATATAAATAGATCAATAGAAACTTACATGATGATTGAATTCAGCACGCTCCACAGACCTAAGATCACTGTGAAGCTTCAAGTCGATTGGTTTAGTGCTTCCTTTCACTGGAGTCTTCATCAAGCACTGAGATGGCATGAATCAGAGAATCAAGCATCAGCAAACACACACACATACAAACACAAACAGATTTGCATGCGTTTCAGGATAAATAAAGGGAAGATTACATTATTATTTGAAGGTAAATACCAATAGAGTAAGTCATACCCGGATACCTTCAATACTAAAATGTGCATTGAGCACCTCTTTTTTTCATTTGATTCTAAACTAATCATGCACTTACAAATTTATAATAGATTCTATTTTAAACCCTAAAATTTAAACCAAATCAGTCTGATCTGCATTGATAGTTTAGGAAAAAGCTTCTTTCATAATTGCAATATCTATGGAAAAATCAGAAATGAATAGCAGAAAACAACTTTAAAATATAATAGTGGAGAGACTTCACAAAACACCCAAGCATGCCCAAAAGAAGAAATACAATCCAGAGTGCCCATGTAGTCCTTTCGGGGGGTCACCTTCACAGAACTGTACACAAAAACTGCAGAGTTTTATCTATTAATGTTCTCTATGAAAATGAAATACATAAAAATAGTGAAGTTTGTAAGGTAATATTAAAAAAAGTTTCCTCATTTGTCCAGCAAAAAATAATTTTGTACCATTGTAATTTATCTTTCCATGCCAAGAACAAGAGAACATTGTATCCTGAGCGACTGACATTGTATATAGAAAAATACCAAGATACCAAATTAATTACAATATGAAATAAATTATTATTATTTTTCCAAGGGTGTCTGAAAAAGACACACCTCTGGTTCATCTGTTGTCAATGGGAGGCCTTGTGCGATTGGTATCCGCTGCTTCTCCTGCTCCATAATCATATCTTGCACTTTCTTCAAGAATTCTTTCTCTTTAAACCTCCCTCTTTGCTGAAACGAGAATCAATTATATACAAATATGAAATGGAGGTATGGATACTTCAGAAATGGCAACATTTTTCATCTAGGACAGTTATAATAGGAGGAATTAAGTGTGATAATTTTCAAACCAGTAGATGTTTTTGGGTACCTCTGTTCTTAGTTTAAATGGCTGTAGACTGGTCATTTTGAGCTGCTTCTTCTTCCACTTCCTTCCCCCAAGTGTCCCAGAGGATTCAAAGCTCTGAAAAAAAATGCACAACTATTCAATCTCTTAAAGAATAAAGAGATAGAAGATTTCCAATTGCAATTATTTAGTTCCATTAATGCCAAGGAAATAAAAAAGAGAGAATGGAAAATTTCTTACACTTCTCCTGCTCCTTCGTCCCCCACCAGATGTCCTGCTCGTAAAACTATGTTAAAAAAAATGGAAAGAAAGAAAAAAAATCAGTCACGATCCAATAAAAATGGACTTAAAAAAGCGATGTTTGGCGTTTTTTGATCGGCTTTCTAGCTAACCTTCCTTGGCTGCTGTCTGACGAAGAGGAAACCCTGGAATCCATACCGAAATTCTCCGATGTGAAGAACAGTTTTGATGGACTGACAGAAGTTGAAGAAAACTCTGTTTCTGATATCTTAGTTTGCAATCCTGGTAATTCCCTCTTCATTTCCTTCTTACCACCTTCAGTCTCTTCCACTTCATTCCCCTTCGAATCCTCGGAACCCGGAATTGAAACAAGCCTCTCAAACGCCTTAATCAAGTTCATCACTCTTCCCGAACCCGGATCAGAAACACTACTCCTGGCTTCTTCAAGCAACTTCTCCCTCCTTCTCTTACTTTTGAAACTACCCATTTCGTTTGATAATTCATTCTCGACCTGATCTTGGTTAATTGACTCATTTTCCGAAGCTCGATTGCCTTCAATGGTTTTGCCTTCCAAACTTTTCGCAGTTTCGAAGTTTTCGACAGTTGGGTTCGTCCGTTCTTCTTCACCTCCAGATTTTGGGCATTTCTTAGACTCATCTAAATCTCGATTCTCGTAAGCAATGCAGGAACATTTCTTGATATTACCTCCCATCTTCTCTTTGCATTTGCAGGTGACTTTTGAGACGGCTGTCTTCAAGTTCTTCTTGGCGACTACAAATTTTCTTTCTTCAATCTTGGTACCGGGAGAAAGTATCTGATTTGGGTATTTCGATGATGATTTCTTCGTTTTTGCCGATTTAACTACTGGAGAGTTTGTGAGTTTCTGTGGACTTCCACTCGAGAGATTGGGATTCGAATTCTCTACCAGTTTAGAGATTTCTGAGATCTTTGATCGAGATGAATGTGGGACTTTTACAGGCGTCATGGTTCCGCTGCTCCTTCCGGCCAAATCCATTAAAGAAGAACCGTCGGAAATCGATTTGGAGCAGGCTGAGCCTTAATCTGTTTGGGAAGGGTTGAGGGTGTTTTCTTCACTTTTTCTTTCGTAAAAAATAAAAATTAGAAAAGAGAGTGAGAAAGATGGAGGGGCTAAATAGACTGTGAAAATGAACGTTGGGCTATCTTATCTTTAACGGCTAGTCTTTTGTGGTGATTGCAGGCGTTGGATGCTTATTTTAAAATTTGGTTCGTCATTTGCCGTTGGATTTAAGTAATAAGAGAGGTGGCGGTGACGGTGATTGCTAACCGTTATGTTCAATTACTAAATCCATGTGGCAGGAAACAGGACTGCTTTTACACGATTTAATGAGCCAGGATTCTCTGTAGTAAGTTAAATTAAATTAACGTGTAACAAGTGTCTACCGTGTGACATGTATATAGAAGTTTGAAACTCCCACCAGATTTGTTGGAGTTCAATTTTTTTTGTATGCATTTTGTGTTTTGAGAATAGTTTTAAGTTAATGTATTTTAACTTACTGCAGAGAATCCGGACTCTGATTAAATAAAGAGGGGATGGGGATGATTGCTAAGGTTCGGACTTTTTCTTGGAAGAACACATTTTTTTTCTTTCTTTCTTTTTGGGGCAGGCCCGTAGGGCAGCAGCATCATAGAACAGAACCCGGACAAAGCCAATCGTATAACAGCATAATGCAAAATGCTGCGAGAGAGAGATTCGCCTTAGTTTCAATGTTTCATGCCAGAGTCACCCATTAAACCCAACCTAAAAGCCTTTTCCCTCAAAAGAGCCAATCAATAATCTCGCCCACTTAACTTAAACCTAGGTTGAATTTGGTCAGGCTTGGGAAAAGTAAAACCATCTTAAAAATGGAGAGAAAAGAAAAATTACTGTTCATTTCCTTCCCTTCCCATGACCTCTTGTTCCCATCGTTTTGGTAGAAATAGGTGAATGAACAAATATATGAAGAAATGGGAGAGCAAGGGAAAAGTTTGACACCGTGGTTTTACCAAGTTTTTCCACTGGTATATTCATACATTTGACAACATGAAAGTGGGGTTTCTCGGGAAAAAAATACAGTTTCCCTCATTTCCCATGGTTTACCTTGTAACAGACAAGGCTGGCCATAAATCTTATGAAGCAAATGTCCTGTCTAGGATTTGGTGTCAAGATGGTGTCCAGGACACTAGGGATGTCACATGGAATAAAATTGGTGGGAATTTGAAATTTCATCTAACTCCCACCCATTTTATTCCACATGATGCCCCCAGGTGTACTAGACACCATCTTGGACAAAACATTTTTTTTCATTATACTTATTCCAACCCAGTTCCATACCCGAATACATCCTAGATCATAAGTTCTTTAAGATGCTACCATCTTGGAATCTCAGAGAGCATTATTGAAATATATTAAGTATGTTAACTCTAGCCTCTCTAATAATCTTAGGGATTTAGGAGAGACGGTTAATTGCTTTATTTAAGATGGCATCAAAGTAGGTTTTAGGTCATGACTAGTTCAACTCTCTCCATGTATGCAATTATTCTCTCGGGCTCTCTACACACATGCAGGCATGTTTTGTGGACTCGCATGTAGTTTCCTTGTATTCTTTATCTAGGAGTGTCTTTCCTGAGGGGGAGTATTGAAATATATTAAGTATATTAACTCTAACCTCTCCTACAACCTTAGGGTTTTAGGAGAGACGGTTAATTGCTTTATTTAAGGAGAATGTCAATCACATGTCTCAATTATTGTTCTGGAGTATGGAACAACATCATCGAGAAATCACTATGAAAATGTCAACCTAGCTAGTTTGATGTGAAGATTGTTTTGACCTGATGCCGTGTTCACTTTGCATGCTTCTTACCTTGAATTGAACACCTCATATCCCTCAAATAGTTGGAAAATTGCTCCTAAAAAGTGTTACACAATAATGTTAGTGCAGAATTGTCTTTAGCATTGTTGACACGTTCTCTTGTATGGAATTTGATAGTTTTTTTTTATATATTATTTATGACATTTTTTTGAATTTTAGGCCCTAGAAAACTGAACTAAACTAAACTTAATACGCACACTATTGATGAGTAGAAACTTCACTTCTACCTTATCATTAAACTTAGCAATCTACGTCTTATCTCCTCACTCACATTACTCTAGTGTATTTGTCCCACATCAAGGTAGTTTAATTGTAGAACACTTGAATGAAATACAAAATATTGTGAATCAGCTTTCCTCCATAAAAATGGTGTTAGATGATGAGTTGCAAGCCTTGTTACATCTCAGGTCATTGCCAGATAGTTGAAGGACATTAGTGGCGTCTCTTAGAAACTCTGCTCCGGATGGGATTATTACCATGAGTCAAGTAATATAAAGTTTATTGAATGAGGAGATAAGAAGAAAATCCTTAGATTCCTTTACACCAAAAACACTTGTTATAGAAAACTAGGGGAAAAGTCAAAAGCCTCATAATCATAAGAAGTCAAGAGGGAGATCTAAATCAAGAAAGTAAATCAATTGTTCCAATTGCAGCAAGTCGGGTCATTATAAAAGGGAATGCCGGAAACTCAAGAAAAAGAAAAAGAAATAAAAAGGTGAAGAAAAACAGGGTGATAAAGATATTACCGCCGTTGCTTCTGATGGAGATATCATTATTTTTTTAGGTTGTGAAAAATCATGTCTTTATTTCACTTGTTAAGATATCGATTGGATTGTTGATACAGGTGTTTCATACCATTCTACCTTTTGTAATGGCTTCTTTACCTCTTACAAGTTGGATGACTTTGGAGTGTGAAGATGGGAAATAGTGGTACTTCAAAAATTGTAGGAATGAGTGATATAAACATTGAGATCAATGTTTGGTGTAGATTGGTTCTCAAGGATGTGAGACATGTTCCAGATTTCCGTTTGAATTTAACTTTGAATGGAAAGTTAGATGAAAAAGGTTACAACAATCATTTTGGTTATGGACAATGAAAGCTTACTAAAGGGTCTCTTGTTATACCAAGAGAAAAGAAGTGTTGCACTTTGTACATGAAATAAGCACATTTATGCAAGGGTGAGATGAACACAATAGATGGTGATTCTTCTATTGATTTGTAGCATAAGAGGTTGGGTCATATGAGCGAAAAGGGCTTACAAATCATTGCCAAGAAACAACTCACCGGCATAAAAGGTACATTTTTAAATAGTTGTGTTTATTACTTAGTTGGTAAACAACATTAAGTTTCATTCCATAAAAACTCTTCCCAAAAGAAATAAAATATTTTGGATTTAGTTTATTATGATGTTTGTGGTTCTATAAACGATAAAACTCCTAGTGGTACTTTTAATTTGGTAACTTTCATAGATAATGCTTCTAGAAAAATGTGGGCATATGCTTTAAAAACTAAAGATCAGGTTTTGAATGTTTTCAAACACTTTTATGCTATGACGAAAAGGAAAATAAGAAAAACTTTGAAGTATATCTGCATAGATAATGTTGGTGAGTATATTAATCCATTTGAAGAGTATTGCAAGAGTCATTGTATTAGACATAACCAAACCATTCCCAAGACCCCACAATACAATGGTATAGCAAAAAGGATGAACCACGCTATTGTGAAAATAATCTAGTGCATGCTTTCACATGCAAAATTGTTAAAATCTTTTTTTGAGGAGACAATGTACATTGTAACTTACTTGATTAATCTATCTCCTTCAACACCTTTGGATGGAGATGTTGCAAAAAGAGTTTGGACCGGGAAAGATGTTTTTTATGGACACTTGAGAGTATTTGGTTGCAGGGAATTTGTACATGTACCAAAAGATGAGCGACACAAGCTTGATGACAAGGCAAATAAATGCATCTTTTTAGGCTATGCAGATGATAAATTTGGCTATAGGTTATGGGATTCAGTTGACAAGAAGATGATAAAAAGTAGGAATGCAATCTTTCTTGAAGACCAAATAATTAAAGACTTTGAAAAAGTTGAAAAACTCCAACCCATTGTAGACGATTTTATTGATATGGATCCAATTCCTTTTATTGTTCATGATGACGATGGGAGGGATGTGCACTAGTTGAAACTCAGTTGAAAAGGTCTTCTAGAGTGCATTGGGCATTCAAGAGGTATTCACATCATGAGTATGTTATATTGACAAATAGGGATGAACTAGAGAGATTTTAAGAAGCTCAAGCTGATGAACATGAAAGGGAATGGCTGGAAGCTATGCAAGAAGATATTAATTCTTTGCATAAGAACCATACTTATGACTTTGTGAAGCTGTCAAAGGACAAGAAAACATTCAAGAATAAGTGAATGTTCAAGTTAAAGACAGAAAATAAGAACTCACAGCCAATGTACAAGGCAAGGTTGGTTGTGAAGGGATTTAGGCAAAATAAACCATTGACTTTGATGAGATTTTTTCACCTATGGTGGAGATGTCATCCATTCGAGTTGTATTAGGTTTGACTGCTAGTATGAACCTAAAAATTGAACAACTAGATATTAAAACAATTTTTTTTTCAGAGTAATTTAGAGGAAAATATTTTTATGGAGTAGCCTGAAGGTTTCAAAGTCAAAGGCAAGGAGTACACGGTTTGTAAATTAAGGAAGAACCTATATGGGTTAAAAAAGACCCCAAGGTAATGACATGAAAAGTTTGATTCGTTCATGGTAGATCATGGGTATAATAGAACGACTTTAGACCACTGTGTGTTTATCAAGAAATTTTTTTATGGTGATTTTATCATTCTTTTACTCTATGTTGATGATATGTTGATAATTGGACATGACACTAACAATATTGATAGGTTGAAAAAGGAGTTAAGCAAATTCTTTGCCATGAAGGACTTATGACCAACACAACAAACGTTGGGAATGAAGATCTCTCGTGATAGGAAGGTAAGAAAGATATGGCTATCACAACAAATGTATATTGAAAAAGTACTTGAAAGATTCAACATGAATAAGGCAAAGCCAGTAGGTCACTTCAAGTTAAATAGTAAGTAAAGTCCTTCAAGTAAGAAGGAAAAAGAAGAAATAAAAAAAGTTTCCTATGTATTAACCATAGGAAGTTTGATGTATGCCATGGTGTACACGAGACCTGATATCGCACATGCAGTTGGTGTTATTAGTAGGTTTCTTGCCAATCCTAGTAAAGAGCATTGAGAAACAATTAAATGGATACTTAGGTATCTCAAGTGTTATTCCAAGATATGTTTATGTTTTGGAGGTGATAAGCTTGTAGTGGAAGGTTTCATAGATGCAAATATAGTAGGTGATGTTGATTTCAGGAAGTCCACATCTTAGTACTTGTTTACTTTTGTAGGGGGAGCTATATCATGGCAGTCCAAGTTGCTGAAGTGTGACCTTATCTACTATAGAGGTCGAGTATATTGTAGTTACAGAAGCAGGCAAAAAATTGTTGTGGATAACAAGGTTCTTTTGAGAACTTGGCTTAAAGCAGAAGAAGTATGTGGTTCATTATAACAGTAAAGTGCCATCCACTTTAGTAAAAATCCAGGTTTTCATTTTAAGTCTAAATACATTGATGTGAAGTACCACCGGATTCTAGACATTTTAGAAAACAAGTTGTTGTAGTTTAAGAAGATCCATACCGATAGATATAGCTCAGATATGATGATGAAAGTCCTACCTAAAGAAAAACACGAATTTTGTAGAGGCATGACAGGTTTGGGTTTAGTGAATTTGTCTCATGAGTTGGGAGGAGGAGATTGTTGGGTTCCCTCTTCATTGGTGGGACCCACTTCATTTTTTTTGGAGAAGGGGTAGGCGCTTGGGGTATGCCAAAAGTTTTTTGATTGTTTAGTGTAAGTGTGGTAGGTGAGAGCATTAATTGCTCTTGCCCTTTCCAATGAAAAAAATAAGGGGGCTCATTTATTGGGAGGTTCAATTGACTCATTTACTTTGCCTAACTCTTCCTCTCAACACACGACCGGTAAAACACAAGAAAGTGACATTTTGCTTGGATTGTTTTCTCTCTTTTGATAAGAAGGAAAAAAAATGTTTTAAAAAGGGCTTTCTCTCTTGGTAAACAGAGCTTGGGGCAACAATTATAGGGCTTCAAGCATACTTGTGCATCATCTCTTGTTGGAGTTACGGTTTCTATACCCCTTTGTTGTATCCATATTTGTTAGATAAAATTACTTATTCAAGTAGGTTTGACTTGATGATGAAATTCTCTAATCTTGATTAAAGAAGACACTTGTAATGTCACGTATTTTTTGACAAATAGTAGAAGATTTCTTGGACTAGTGTCCAGTGGTTTTTTCCATCACACTGAATGCTTTTCCATGTTAAAAAATTCTGGTGTTGTGGGATGTGTCTTGTACTTTGTATTTTTTGTCACTCGTTTATTTTACTGTTACTGTTACTGTTAGCCTTTGATTCACCCATAGAAAGGGAAAGCTGTGTAGTTTCCCAACACGTGTACAGGTCAATACTTCTTTGCTCTAGTGGTTGCAACATCATTTCTCCTTAAGATAAGTTATGGGTTCAACACTGTTCTATAGACCATATACATGTTATACATTTCTATCTGAAATAAACTCTACCAGAGTGAATAAATAGCAAATCACACACGATGAACTTCTCTAGCGGGTTTCAAGCCTCGTATCTACTTACTCTTCATAAACATCCGCTTGAGCTTCTTCCATACTCTCGGTATCAAACCCCTGGCACTCCGGCCGCACGCCTTAACATTGTGTGTCTCACCAACCAGTCGCGACGCCGTGACTCTCTTTGGCGTTTTGGCATTCTCTTTGCGCACGCGATCTAGACATCGGCGGTAAGGGTAGTAGAAGGGGGAATTCGCGGGGCACTTAATCGACGGTGACGCCTGCGAGCCTTGTATGGCACGGTTGAGCTGCTGGGTGACGGCCCTGAGCTCGTACGAGTCATAGAGCGTGCTTCCACCGTGCCTGGGGCTCAATCTCCAGATGGGTGTCACATGTTGGAAGTGGAGGTTGGTTGTTGAGGTCATGGGTAGCTGTTTCTCATTGGAGATTTCCTCCTTAAAGGGTGGTGGGTCTCTTCTTTTTGAAGCTTCTTCCATCTATGAGTAACGGTTGTTTGGTCTTTGGAATTCAAGTTGGGTTTTGAAAGTGAGTTCGAGTGTGCTTAGGAAGCAACGAGGTTGAGGAGATGAACAAGAAAGCAACATAGCTTTTTACGTCTGTCTCACATACAGGTTGGATTGTTATTGTCATGTTCTCATTATTATATTTTGTGATTCTATTGATACTTTTGTTCTAAGTATCATAGACCTAAGGGTGTTGGTTGTGAATCATACATCTGACCTTTATTAGTGATTTATATAAGATAGCAATGGCTTTAAACATGACTTCTAAAGCAACCAAATAGACTGGAAAAACTATGGGCCTCTGCTGAGACAAGTTGTCTCATGGGTCACTCAGAATTCTCTGTGGCCACGGCTGGTGCTGCGACCTTGTTGCAACCTTCATGGGCTGACCCATGGCAAACATTTGAATTGGACCCATTTTTTGACAGCTTGGCTCCTGTGAGCACATAATCTGTGCATAATGTATGTCGGGGGCTGAGAACACTCA
>JAOXJP010234349.1:0-10173 GCA_025762735.1 Platanus orientalis
TAACTTGACTTTGGATCATTTTAAGATTTACAAGACTCGACTGAATTACATGAATTGGTCTAAGTTGAATGAGTCTACCGAGTTAGCAACTTGGCTCACTGAGTTAGGTATGGCTCGGAGTCAACAACATGCCCCGACTCTTGATGTTTAGGAGTGGATTCAACTTGAGAGAGTCAAAAAGTGAACTCAGGGAGTCTACAAACTATGCTTTCAACAAGAATATTTGGTGCTCAAATCTCCAAAAGAAAAGAAATCCCTAAACTTTGATTCTAGAAAGACAGGATCACCCCACTGGTAAGAGTCTCCTTCCTATAGTTTCTAATTTCCACAACAATGTTTTTAACATAATTAATACAAAGAACTAGAAGAGTCGACAAAGTCCTACAATTACGAGAGTTAGCTTTTTTCTAGGTATTGGTGTTAGTGTCTGCCTTAAAATTAATTTTCTTGTTTTTACCACTAGTAGACACCAAACTCAGTATTCTTCAACAATCCCAATTCTTCAAGAGGTGTTACATGAATAAGTAAATGC
This sequence comes from Platanus orientalis, assembly GCA_025762735.1. NCBI lineage: Eukaryota > Viridiplantae > Streptophyta > Magnoliopsida > Proteales > Platanaceae > Platanus > Platanus orientalis. The sequence goes on from JAOXJP010234349.1 coordinate 533, forward strand.
CATGAACACCTATAAAAAGGCCTTTCCTTCTCCCTACTCGAAAACTTACAATGTTGTTTGAAGTAATTATTCCAACTTTAACAGAGGAATAGGTCCAATGCAAACAACTCTACTCAAGGGTCTTCCACTACTACTTCTTATGTGCTTCCACATAAGAGGCTTCCTGAGGATCCATTCCAAACACTTATACAAGGTCATGACAACATTAATAATTAGATAATGCAAGTCATCAATAATGTGAATAATTTGGTCAACAAGTTGACCTCTATGTTGAGCAATCAAGAAACGAGAAATTTCCCTATTCAAACTGAACCAAATCCCAAAGGTTAATTTGAGGAAAGTAATTCTTCCGATCCACAAATTGAATATGTTAAGTCCATCACCGCTCTACGAATTTGAAAATTAGTTAACAAAAATACTCCAAAGAAGGTTAATAAACCTAAGGAATCTTTAAGATAGCAGAGTGATGATGAGCTTGAAAAGTCCAAATCTAATGTGACACTACAAAATCCAATACATGCTCATTTTCCCCAATGATTATAACCTCCTCAGAAGTTGGTGTAAAATACTAACATTTTTGAAATCTTCAACCAAGTAAAGATAAACATCCCTTTATTGGATGTCATCAAACAAATTTCATCATATGCCACATTTCTAAAAGGTCTATGTACAATCAAGCGTAAGTTGAATGTATAGAAAAAAATTTTCTTGACGAAACAAGTAAGTGCAATCATTCAACATAAAACCCTACCAAAGTACAAGGATCCAGGGTACCCAATAATATCTTGTATTATTAGGAACTTCTGAATAGAGTAAGCTTTGTTTAACCTTGGGGCTAGTGTCAATCTCCTACGTTACTTGGTATATGAGTAGTTGGGTCTTGGTGAGCTTAGGCCCATCATAATAACTCTCCAATTTACTAACTGTTTAGTAAAAATATCAAGGGGAGTAGTTAAGGTTGTGTTAGTCCAAGTAGACAAATTTTACTTTTTTGTCGATTTTATTGTCTTAGACACACAACCTGTGTTGAATGTGTGTGCACTCAAATTCCTATTATTTTAAGTCTCCCATTCCTTGCAACCTCCAATGCTTTGATAAATTACAAGAATGGTATCATGAACTCTCTTTTGGCAAAATGACTTTAGAATTGAATATTTTTAACATCTAGTGATGTTTATCTTGTGTATGAGGTAAATTTGATTGAGACCCTCGTGTAAGACAAATTTATTCCATTACTTTCATCTAATCCTCTCAAGGTCTGTTTAACTCATTTTAATGATTTTGATGAGGATTCTGTAATTAGTTCCATAAATTCTTTGTTAGAATATGCTCAATTGTTGGATACTAACAAGTGGATCTGGGACATGTTTTGAGCAGTTGCCACATCATAAAACCTAGAGATAGAACCCTCTTTCAAGAGTTTACCGAAAGCTAAATACAGATCAAAATATCTTTATTTTTTGAGATAATTGAGATATTGGCAGTTGCCAGGTTTGATGAGGACCTGTTCCAGGATAGGCTTTTGAAGATGTTTATGATTGGAGGGTGCAGGATTTGATTTGGTATCATTTGGGTGACAGAAGAAGCTTTGGGGGTTTATTGAGGCTCCAAGTGAGCTATTTTGAGAGAAAATGAAAAAAAAAATGTAATTTCTTCACCTGAGATGCTTATATGTGAGAAGGCTTATGAAGGATGGAGAGTTTTGAAGGAAATGAGGTTGGCAGTCTGGAGTTTGGACCCTCGTAGTCATGTTGAGGCTTCTCAGAGAATTAGGGTTTAATTGGAAGAGGTGTATTTTGGCTGATCTTTGAGATGGTATCGCACATGGCATGATGTAAGTGATGCTTTTTGTGACCGAAAAATCCGGGGAAGATTTCATAAGGGATGTCTAATCACCTAGAGTCCAAGCTTGATCTCCCTAAACCCAGCTTGCTTAAGGTTTAATCTAAACACTGCTTTGATGAGCTTACTCAATCCATTAGATGACCCAAGTCAAAGTTTGGGTGTTGACAGGTATATACTATTGAAAAATTTTGGGAATTCAACAATAAACCAAATGATCAGATGGTGACTTTGGTGTCTATCCACCTGACTAAATTAATGGATGAAGAATATTATCAATGAGATGACATGACCCCAATTCACTCGGGCTTTATGCGTTAAATTTGGCCCAATCAAGAGTGAAGGGCCAAGAGGGGCACTCTCTAAATTATGCCAAACCTCAACTATGAGAGAACATCAATCTCAATTTAAAAGGTTGGCAAACCACATTTCACAACTGCCCGCATCTTTCTTAATTGAATGTTTTATTTATGGATTACGTGATGGTGTTCGTGTTGGTGTGAAAATTTCACAACCCACCTCACTTATCCAAGCCTTTCAACTACCCACACTTCTTGAGGAGTCGGTCTCAGTCCAACAAAGATTCAACTGTTTCAATGTGCCAAAGACCTCGATTACCACTCCTGTAACAACTAGAAGAGGTCCGAACCGCCAAAAGATTAACTCCCCTAGATGTTTAGGAACATCGCCATAAAGTCTTTGTTACAACTATGATGAGGAAATTTCCCTTGGACATCGATGTAAGGGTTAACATGCAATCATTGAAACAGTGGACCCCGGAGATATTGAGAACAATTACACTCAAAATGATAATATGGATACTCAGGACGTTATCCAAGTTTCAGTTCATGCATTATCAGGAGCTATTGGACCATGAACCATGATCCAAGGCTATGCAAAGAAATACCCTATATGTGTTCTTTTGGATCCCAAAGCACACACAACTTCATCAATCCTAGAGTGGCCAAAGCGATAGGTTTTCGTATCTTGTGAGACAACCTATTTGAGGTTATAATAGCTGATGGGGGAAAGGTCCGACGTACAAGCCAGTGCTCGAATCTGCCACTTCAGCTACAAGGGTTCAAATGCAATGTGGATTGTCACATTCTTCTGTTAAGACGATTTGACATTGTGTTGGGAGCATAGTGGCTTGCTATCTTGGGAGAGATCAAGTGGAATTTTTCTTTGCTATGACTGAGTTTCACCTCTAATGAGGAGGAGTACCCTTTACAAGGATCTAAGGCCAACACAAAAATCATTAGTAGCCGCCTTATGTTCCACATGATCAACAAATGACCCCAAGGTATGTGTGTGAAATTATTTTCTCTTAATGTTGGGGTATCATAATAAGAAATTCTTGAAATTCTCAAAGTTTTACTAGCCCAATATGATGATGTGTTTCGCGAACCAAGGGGATTACCTCCTGTTCACTCACATGATCATTGTATCAAGCTAGAACCAAGGAGCCGACCAACCAATGTCAGGCCCTATCGATACCCTACTTCCAAAAAAGTGAGATTGAGAAGATCATTCAAGAATTACGCAAAAACACAGACTTCAGTCCTCAAGGCCATGGCACAGCTTAGCTTGAATTTATGGGCCTGGGATGACTGAAGGTCCATTTTCTCATTCTAAAATATAAAAAATAGATCAACCATATGGGCCAAGGTCGGCCCAATCATGGTCCAAGATTAAATTTGGATTTAAAGTTGGCCAGGCCGGGCATCTTTGTGTGCACCCCGAGTTGACTAGTTTTGCAGGAGTTTTTTTTTTTTTTTTAATAAAGTTCCCAAAAACAAAAACTCATGTGAAGATGGTTTTAGTGCATTCATGAATGTAAGGCTGTAAATAGACCAAATACGGAGTCGATCTACCTTATAATTAATTACACTCATATATAATAATATCATAGTATGTCTAATAATCTATAACCATCAAATCATCAATTAGGTGTACATAAATGATATACATACAATTATATGTATATATTTAACTAAATGGAGTATTCAATCTTACAAAAAGGGACCAGAGCGAATCAATATTGATCCATATTTGATTTGATTACAATCCAATATATCCTCAATAGACCAGATATTTAATTAGAGTGGATCCACTTGAATCTATATTCACCTTAATCGGACCAAATAAGGATGTGATCTGTATAAAAACCTGTCCGCTCACAGCCTTACATGGGTGGAGTGCTAAGAGTATTTTATCATATTATCTTTCTTTCCTTCTCATTATTTTTGTCTGTCCTTATCCCCCTTTCTTAGACATGTCTATATATGGGGAATCATATTTATGCGGTTGTGGTTTCAGCTTAAAAAAGAAAGACTAAATATCAGTTCTATGGTTGTTTTTGTTTTGATAATAAAATCAGTAGCATGGTTGCTCCAAGTGTATGGTTAATGAATCTCAAAATTATCTTTCTATATATGGCTTGCCTATGTTATTGATGAAATTGCTTAATCAATATGTAAGACGTTACTACTTTGCAACAATCAGCTCCTTATCAATTTCATGTAACTCATGCATGATCATTGAACTAAGAGGTCTGCTTCCCAATAAAGAAACTAATGGAATATTGTTGCTTGAGGGAATTGACCCCCTGTCCTCTCTCATAAGAGGTGATGCTGCATGCACCGTGTATATGTATTATTGTATTTTATGCCAAGTTTGTTTATGTAACTTAAAAACTAAAATTTGACATAATCTAATTTTTGTATTATGTTTAAATTTTTCATACATCGTTTTTCAAATCTTTTCATTCTCAAATTTATAGTATTTTATCTCCCTCATGGGATTTTTGTTACCATGCTTGTATGTGGCACCATGTATCAAACAGGTTGCCTTGATGAGGAGTGAACATTCAGGCAATTTAAATCCATCTGCATCAGATATAGCCTGATGATGATGATACCTATGGAGTCAATCTTACTCTCCTTGTTCTATAGCCTTCTTTCATTTTTCATCATGTGTTCCATGTAGTTTCTTCAGTTATCACATGATTTGTGCTCATTGCTGTTCTGCCATGTACGCATAAGATCTCTTCTTGATCGTCTGCCATCTTGATCTTACCCATGTTCTAAAGCTTCCCATGTTTCGATTTATTTTTAGATAAGTATCTGATTTTATCTCTAACTTAAGCCAACATAACATGACCAAAGTTGACGTTTCCATGATCAAATTTGATATTTCTCTGATCAAAATCACATTCTATGATCAAAGTGGACATATTTATATATATCATGGCACTAAAATGGTCATCTTTGTGCCACGTGTCATAACAATTCTAACTGTCCAATCAGACAACAGGAACTGTTACCACAAGGACATGTAATTCTTCAGTTCCATTGAAAACGATGAAAAGGAGAAGAAAGGAGATGAGAGCCGACTGTCGTCACAGTAGAGAGGAGCAAATGGAGGAGAGAACGGAAATGATATTCAGGTGGATTTTTTATTTTTCATTTATTTTTTACAGAGAGAGGTATAAGGGGAAGTAGTTGAAGTGTTCATTTTTCTGTTGTACCTTCTTATAAGGGTCACTGTTTTCCTAACTATTTTGACTTTTTTTTTTAAAATTTTTGCTCAAACTAACTATTTTGACTGACTTAGATTTTCTTTTGTGATTTTGTAAACATTGTGCATTACAAAAACCCCTCATTTAAAACACAAGGATAATTAAACCAATATACTTGTAATACAAAAGATTTCACACTGCTCGCTAAATCAACAATACTTACATAAACCATTGAAACAACTAGAACCACAACCACCTTGTCCCTGTCTTGAAAAATTTTAGAAAGTAATCTTTATATGCAGCTGCATGGCAGGAAGCGCTAAGCCAGTGACATCTAGTTTTATTCTATTTGCTAATCGATCAATAAGAGGGCTGATGGGCTTAACATAAACACCAATAGAGTATAGATTATCAGAGTCTCAGCTTCCATGGAATCCTCCAAAACCACTTTCATTCCCCATGTTAAAGCGATAACGCGTGCCTTCCTCTGGGCTAACAAAACGTAAGTGACCTTATTACCTCCTTTGACCACGAAGAACCACTATATCCACTTACACAAGAAATTCGGATGGATAATCAATATTAACCTACATTAAGAAAATTTAATATTAGAGAATCTTAGAAGATCAATAGACATTTATAACTAGAAACTTTATATATCAACTCATGCATAAATTCCATTTAAAAAAATCATTTCTTGGCATTACAAAGATCATTTAAAAGATTGTTATGAAGAGGAATAAATGTTTTGTCAGAATTTTGCATGTCCTACGGTTTCCTACACACAAAGGCTGGGTGCATAGGGTTGAAACTGTAAAAACAGTTTTCAAATGAAAAATAGGCACCCACTTAAAATGGGGTATATAGGGTTAAAACCATAAAAGGTGTTCAAATGAACATTTGTTCCCTCTTAAAAAAAGAGTCACTAAATCCAAAAAACCATCACATGTCAGCCTGTTGTAGAGGGCATGATAGGACATACAAAATCCTAAATAGGACATTTGATTAGTAAACTTGATAGGGATTTTAACACTTTGTCAGCTTGGCATAAAGAGAGTTCCAGCCTTCTTGGCCTTGGCCTTATACCAGGTCATCTTGGCCCTCTTGGCCTCTACCCTCTCGACCTTGGACTAACATGTCATCTTGGCCCTCTTGTCCTTTGCCCTCTCAGCCTCGGCCTTAGCCTAGCAAGTCTCAACCTTAGCCTAACATGTCAACTTAGCCCTCTCGGCCTCAGACTAATAGGTCTTGGCCTCAACCTAACAGGTCTTAGCCTTGGCCTACTAGGTCTCGGCCTCGGCCTAACATGACAGTTCAGCCCATGGTGACCCTTCAACCTAACCATTCACATAAAGAAAGTCAATAACGACCCCAAGATCTACTCCGAGATCCACATCGAGAATCATGCAAAGAATCTGACTTTGAGATCCCAGCCAATGATCAAGCGTCAACCTCCACCCAAGCTAAAAATCCACAAGGAAATCCCTGGCCACGTGTATTTCTAACCTTATAAAAGGACATCACACATCTTCCAATGGTACAAAAAATATTTTCTAAGGAATTCTACGTTAATCTCCGCCAAAAAATAAGTCTTTGATTTTGGCATTGGAGAAACTAAGGTCGGCACCACACTGATGACCCATTGAAGTTCCTTCTTTCTTTTTCACAGGCATTCAAAGATTTGACCGGCCGTAGAACCATTTAAGGAGCATCATCCATGCATCATTAGTTGGCGTTGTTTGTGGAAAACATAGTGATGACCATCTTCCCCTAGTGACAAAGGTTGCAAGGTAGAAACCAAATCTATGGATGTTCGGTGAGATACTGCTACCATCGCTAGTTAGGACGATTGCACCGTACAGAACAATCCTAATCAAGATGAATCTTAGGTGGCCATTCTGGAACGATAGAGGATAAGCCTACTAGGTTGTCCTTGGCCTACTCGGCCTTATACCAGGTCGACTTCGGTCTATTCGATCTCATACTTCTTGACCTTCACGGCAGATCGACTTTAGACTATTCGATCTCATACTTCTTGACCTTCACGGCTTCATACCAAATCGGCCTTGACCTACTTGGCCCTATATTTTTCGTTCTCATACTTCTTGGCCTTCGTGACCTCATACCAGGTTGACCTCAATCTATTCGGCCTTATACCATGTCAGCCTCGGCCTACTCAGCCTCATATTGCTCGACCTACTCAGCTTCATACCAGGTCAGCCTTGGCATATTCGGTCTTATATTGCTCGGCTTACTCAGCTTTATATTACTCGGCCTACTAGGCTTCATACTTCTTGACCTTCACAGCTTTATACCAGATCGGCCTTGGCCTACTCTGCTTCATACTTCTTGTCTTTTGCGACATCATACCAGGTCGGCCTCATACTTCTCGGCCTTCATGGCCTCATACCAAGTTAGCCTTGGCTTATTCGGCCTCATATATCTCGGCTTATTCGGCCTCATATTGCTCGACCTTTGCGGCCTCACACTTCTCAGCCTTCGTGACCTTATACTTCTTGGTTTTCATAGCCTTATATCAAGTCGACCTCATATTGTTTGACTTATTCAGCCTCATATTGCTCGACCTTCGCTACCTCATACCAGATCGGCCTCGACCTACTTGACTTACTCAATATCATACTTCTTGGCCTTCACGGCCTCGTACTAGGTTGGCATTGGCCTACTCGACCTCATAATGCCCGGCCTACCATGCTAGCTCGGTCTACCATCTCGGTTCAGCCTAAACAAGGTCTGCTTGACCTATCAGGTCAGCCAAGTCTACCAGGAAAGGGGGGCAATCGATAGGTGAGAAGCCCACTAGGTCAACTTGGCTCGGCTTACCAAGTTAGCTCAAACTTTTTGGCCTCGACCTAACGGGCTAGCTAGGTAAAAAAAAGATATAAAATAAAAAAAATTGTATTATTTTTTAGTCATATTACATGTTATGTAGCCCTAACAAGGGACATGGATCCCAAATTGATCCTAGTCAAAAGCGAGGTACACTGTCTCACTACTAGCAGAATCCGCTGGCTCACTGAAAGCGACACTTGCTAACTTGTTTGCTACTACAACATCCAAAGATGACCAAACCCCAAGATGGGAAGCGACCATGATGACTATGGCCAAAGAGTGGCTGGGGTCACAAGATGACCCAACCCCCAAAATGGAGAGTGACTATGACGACCACGGCCAAAGAGTGCCTAGGGTCACGGGATGGCCCAACCCCCGAAACCAGGAGCAACTACAACGACTACAACCAAAGAGTGGCCGGGGTCACGAGATGACCCAACCACCAAAAATGGGGAGGGACTATAACGAATATGGTCAAAGAGTAGTAGAGTTCATGAGATGACCCAACCCCTAAAAAGGGGAGCGACTATAACGACTATGGCTAAGGGATGGCCGAGGGTCATGATGATGACTCAACCCCAAACGGGGAATGACTATGGCCATGAAATGGCCGAGAGTCATGAGGATGACTCCACCCCAAAACGGGGAATGACTATGGCACGGGATGGCTCAGGTTAAGAGAATGACCCCAATCCTCAAGAGTGGGAAGAGCCAAGAGAATGGCCCAACTAAGGATTGAAAGCTCGTTTATATCAAGTGGCGATGATGTGTGAAAAGATAGAAGTACTCATCAAAGTACGGACGACACAATAAATGTGCTCCTCACTTCTTGAGAAAGGTAGCTGCCAAGTACAAAAGGCACCAAAATCACCCATTTGCTAAGATATAGTATGAATTCCCTTCGCCAATTTGGTACTAGATTCGAGAATGGGGGCAATTGATAGGGATTTTAACACACTTCGTTAGGTTGACACAAAAGGAGTTCCAGCCTTCTTGGCCTTGGCCTTATACTAGGTTATCTCAGCCCTCTTAGGCTCTGCTTTCTTGGTCTTGGCCTTAGCCTAACAGCCCTCTCGGCCTAACAGGTCTTGGCCTTAGACTAATAGGTCATCTCAGCCCTCTTGGCCTCTACCCTCTCAACCTTGGCCTCAGCCTAGCAGGTCTTAGCCTTTGCCTAACATGTCAACTCAGCCCTCTTGGCCTTAACCTCGAACTAATAGGTCTCAGCTTTGGCCTAATAGGTTAACTCAGTCCTCTTGGTCTTGACCTAACAGGTCTCGGCCTTAGCCTAACAAGTCTCAGCCTTAGCCTAATAGGTCTTGGTCTTGGCCTAACATGACAGTTCAACATGTAGGAAGTTTACTGTTCTTGAACAAAGAAATTAGTAAAGTTCATTTAAACAACCACATATCTACATATGCTTTCCCAT
>JAOXJP010234350.1:0-24193 GCA_025762735.1 Platanus orientalis
TATATATATATATATATATATATATACTATGGCATCAACCATTATATTATCTCATCTCTCCCCATGCCTAATCACTCCTACAAAGAGGATACATTTTGTATAGATACTTCATAAATGCAGGCATATAAAGGTACCGGAAACAAGGTGATAGGAATCAAGCCTTCAAGTTTTATAATCGCTAGAAAAAAAGCAGAAATTTAAGCCCTTACTTTAGTTGACCATGTCGTGGGGCCCACTTGGCAGCTTGATTGATTGTGGGAACCACTTGAGGTTCAATACTCCAAATAGTTGCTGATTTAGGATGATAGCCTTTTTTTTAAAGAAGATAAAACTTTATTCAAGCAAAGAGGTAAAAAGAAAAGGAAACAAAACATTCACCAGGATAGTGAATAAGCCAAAAAGAACAAACAAAAAAAATATAAAAGCAAGAGGAACAAGGCAAAACAGCGAAAGCTATACAACTCCACTCCAAACAACAAATCAATCCAACTCAAATCATACTCTTTGGAAATGGAAACCCAGTCCAAAAGAAGCAAGTAAACCCAAACATGAAGATGATCTTGAGAAGACTTGTCCTCAAAGATGCGATTTTTCCTCTCCTTCCAAACTACACAACAAATAGTTCCAGGAAGGAATTGCCAAATAACCTTAGGAATACCTACCAACTTGCTAATCCACCATGTGACAAAAAAAATCTCTGAAGTTGTTTGGAAACACCCAAGAGATGTGGAGATCAACAAGAAAGAAAGTCCAAATCTTCCTCACCAATTGGCAATGGATAAAGAGATGGTCCACCGATCCTCCCCATCTGAGCATAAAACACATCTATTTACCAAATTCCAACCTTTACTCTTTTAAGTGGTTGAGGGTAAGAATTTTATGCAGAATGGTTGTCCATAGGAAGAATTTGACCTTTGAAGAAATTCCTAAGTTCCAAATGCCCTAGCAATGAAAATCCATACGAGGAACACACTCCAATCCTTTATAGAAAGACTTAGAATAAATTTACCTAATTTGGTAAGCCCCTATACCCGATGGTCACTTTCTCCCGGAATTATCTTGAACTCCTTTAAACGACTCATCAAACTCATCCAATGATCCCACTCCTAGTTATTTAAGTTCCTTCTCGGCTTAAGATTCTACACCCACCCCTACCATAATCAAAATTGTTAGAGACAAAACTATTTGTATTGGTGGCCAATAGAAAAATGGTTCTACACTTATCCTGAAGGGGAGACTTGCCACACCAACTACCCTCCCAGTAACAAATATCCTCCCTCAAATCCACCTTGAACCTAATAAACCAATCAAATTGTTCCTTACCTTTGAAAATGGATTTCTACATACCAATCCCAAGCGTGGCCCTCACCTCTCTAGTATCCCACACCGAGTTGCAACCATAATTAGCAACAATCACCTTCCTCCAAAATTCTCTCTCTCCTCACCAAACCTCCATAATCATTTCCCAAGGAGGGCCTGATTGTGCAATCTAATCTTTCTAACACCAAGACCTCCAGTCTTCGAAGGGAGGCAAACCATCTTCCAATCAACAAGGAAGACGGGTTGCTTTTGTTTTAGTTTATTTATGGAGGAAAGGATAGTTTGGGTATTTCAGATTTTATGTTTGGTAGTTACGTTAAGTTCAATCGATTTGAGGGTTAGCATTGTGATGTGTAAAAATTCGGTGAGACAACTAAAGTTGTTGCAGTGTGTTATTTGTTGTTTTGAAGTGTTTCTGGGTTAAGGGTTAATCTTGCTAAGAGCTGTGTTTTGGAGTTGGTCAGGTTGATGATTTATGGCGATTTGCAGATGTTTTGGGATGTTCGAAGGGTAGTCTCCCCTCTTCTTACCTAGGGCTTCTCCTTGGGGCCCGTTTAAGAATAAGGAGTCTTGGAATCTGGTATTAGAAAGAATTCAAGGAAGGTTTGCGTGCTGGAAAGGGCAACTTCCATCAAAAGTGGGAAGAAACACTTTGATTAAGTCTGTCTTAGTTAGCTTGCCAACTTACTATCTCTTCTTACTCGTAATTCCTTCTTTGGTGGCCAAAGATATTGAACAATGTCAATGAAGTTTCCTTTGGGGAAAAGGAAAAGATAGTATGAGTATTCCTCTAGTTGCTTGTAAGGAGGTTTGTAAACCTAAAAGAAATGGTGGAATCGAAATTAAAAGGATCAAGGATATGAATAGGGCTTTGCTTATGAGATGGTTTTTTTTTTATTTGTTTGCTAAATAACGGGGGAATTTATTAAATGGGGGGGGGGTACAAGCAGCAGAAAAGAGAGAAGTAGAAAAACAAGAAAGACGAAGAAGAAAGGAGACTCTCCCATACAAGCACTATGATTGTAACAAGTACAGAATGACAAATTTTTGGGATTCTAGAAAGCTCCCAGGTTCTCATGGCATGAGTTGTTGGAAAGGCATCATGGTGTTCTTTGAGGAGTTCAAGAAAGCTATCAGGGTAGATGTTGGTTCTGGGAAGAATACCTTTTCTTAGCATGATAAATGGTGCTCTCCTCGGCCTTTGAGGTTGGGAACCACTCTCATTTCTGCTATCATAGAAAACAAGGTTATGGTGGCTGATTGATGGGACTCCTAGGGGGGGGGCAGGGGACGGGGATTTTCATCTTAGAAGGCATTTAAACAATTGGGAAATGGATCAAATAGCTAATTTTCTTGGGTTTGCGGAGGGTTATCAGCTTAGAAGCAATGTGGAGGACTTGAGAAGATGGTCCCTTTGTAAAAATGGGAAATTTTCGGTGAGATCTTGCAGCAACATCTTGACTAATTATTTTTATTATTTTTCTTTATGAATACATCTTGGCTAATTATGGTGCTCCTTTCGGGTGGAAGAGTAGAGTCTTTAAGCTCCTTCTAAAGCGTTGTTTTTTGCTTGGAACACGTGTAAGGAACATCTGCCTATGTTAGATAATCTCCAAAAGAGAGGCATGTATAACCTAAATATTTGCTCTCTCCGTCTTCAATATGGAGATCTCCAAATCACTTATTGATTCATTGTCGTTTTTCCCGTGAAGTTTGGGATGAACTGTTGAGAGAAGTTAGTGTTGCTTGGGTGTTCCCTAGGAGCCTTATGGATCTCTTTCCTTGCTAGAATATTAGGAAGACTTCTAGAAAGGGAAGGCTATTGTGGAGTTTGGTGTGCCCAGTAGTTTGCTGGTACATTTGGCAATCAAAGGATTTTTGAGGTTCATGCTGAGCCAACATTTGATGTGTACAAGAAGGCTAACGATTGATTTTTTGGGGGGCTGTTAAATGCAAAGAGATTGGGGAGGATTCTTTTGTATATACTAAGAGAGGGTGGGGAATATTTTTAGAGATCCCCTACATTTGTAGCCTTCAGGCGTCAGTGTTTTTTGGGGAGGTGTTGTCCCCTTAATGAATTTCTTCTTCTTATGAAAAATATTCTCGTTTTTAGTTGAGCTATGATTATTTTAAAACTTGTGTCCAAATATACCTTACAGTTGTGTTACAATTAGAACTAATTTGAATAGTCAAAGTCAAAGTAAGGGTCCTATTAGAAGTTGGATGTGTGGGTTATATATACTACAATTGTATCAAGTTTTTACGATGATTATTGAATAAAGAAATCAAGCTTACAGCAACCTTCTCTGATGTGACTCCAGATCAGAAAGTGGGATGGTTTCTAACCCTAGGTGTGACTCCTAGGTGAGGCCATTGGTGTGACTCCATTGGTATCTTTTTATTCTTCCTCTTCTTTTATCTTTGCTTTCTATTTTTTTTTTCTTTACCTCGAAGTAATAGTTCACACAGCACTACTTGCAACTACTTTTCTTCTTCTTCATCATCTTCAAATTTTTTCCTCTATCTTTCTACCATATGTTTTTATTTTCTTCACTAGTTTATTTTCTGTAAAAACACTTTGTTATACAGCTTGAATGAACCTCCCACCCTTTTTTTTTAACTAGAGAAAACAAAAAAGCAACAACAATCACTGGGCTGATGAAAAATAAACAAGAAAAAAGAAAGCAAAGAAATGAAAAAGAACAAACAAACAACCACCAAGAAACAGAAACTAAACAATAGTGCCCCAAAAAGAATCCCAACCCCCCTCATCAAAATCCCTGGAAATGGAAAGCTAATCATGCAAAAGCCTAAAAACTGAAAGGATAAGCCCTTCAGGAGATGCTGAAGTCCCTTAAAAAATTCTTTTGTTCCTCTCCTTCCAAATTCCCCAACAGGTGGCCCCGGGAAAATGGGGCCAAAGAATGCTAGGCACACCATCCAGGTCACTTAGCCACCAACCAGAGATCAGATCCCTAAGATGGTTTACTGCCTCCTCCTCAGTCATGCACAACACACAACGATTAGCCATCTCACACCCAATCCTAAACCCTAACCTTTCCCAAACCCTAACCCTAAACCTAGATCATTCACTTTAAGTTTCTGTTCTCCTAAAACCGTACTAACAGCAGCCTTTGAACTATTGTTTCCCTAATAAATAACAGTCCACAAACACTTCCCAAATATCCTACACACCTACCTTTAGTCCTTTAATAATCCCACATTATATCTTCAAGAACTTTCTGTGTTTTCACAAAATCCTTTCTTTAAGACCATAAAACCTGCTGCAATTGAAAATCCAGCAACCTACTTCTTATTTTCACATTGAAAACTCATTAAAACCCTAAATAGCCACCATCCATTAAACCGTAGACCTTAGTACTTAAAGAGGAAGATCAGAATTTCTCTCTTGGTTCACCTAATTATGCCATAAATCCCAATGCAACTTAAATTTAGAAGACCAAACACATTCTTCGTAGATGGCAGATTGCAGCTGAATGGCGAATCCATACTTCCCCAAGCATCCCAATATGTCTGAGCTAATAAATATATGGTAAAAAACTAATCAAGCAGGATCAGAACTTGATACATTGATTAGTAATGTGCTTTATGAAGAAACTACAAGAACAAAACAAGTAAAAATCAATCAGGGCCTGAAGCATGACCCTCCAACTGTAACCACCTTGCAAATACTTATGGCATCCTGCACTAAGGACACACCAGATGCATCACTCCATAATTTTCAACAAGCTCAAAAATCCCATAAGTTAAAGATTAGATATATTTCCTACAGAATAGGTTTGGGCAGAACATGATACTTACAGTAAATGGCACTATCATCAAAAGAGCACAGCTGGACTATCACTAAAACAAAAACACACACACAACCATGGCAGGGAAAATTTGGCCAACTATTACCTCAGGAACTAGAAACCTGTAAGACCCCAACAAGCACTAAATTCTTTCCTTTATTTTTTAAAAAAATTTCTTGCTAGTCATTAAAAAAAAGTGTTATCAAATTTAGTCAAGATGAGACTAAAGACCTTATATAAGTAACTTTTTCAATGAATCATTATATAAAGTACTTCACAATATAAAGCCTAACAAAAATTAAATGGAAATTCAGTAAAGAGAAAATTCAACTTGTATGCACAAACCTATTAAACCTTAAATTCCAGAACAACTCATTTGCATTTCTGGGTCGCCCTTTTTTTTTTTTATACTAATAATCTGCCAATGCCAAACAAAAGTAATTTCTTCTTCTTCCTCTTCTTCTTTTCTTTCTTCTTGTTCTTCCGTTTGTTTGTTGTTGTTTGTGTGTGGGTGTGTGTGTTGTTGGTTAGGAAGAAAACAACAGTATTCTGTTTAAGGGGAAATAAGTACACATGAAGCCCAACAGTAGGTAGAACAAACAAACCGAGATAAACGAGCAATGAGAAATACTCACATGATATAGTGATGTGGGAACCAAAGTCTCATATGGCTCATTTAGTGTGATAACTCCATGAACACCAAGTTGTTTCAAGAGGGGAACATCAGTAGGAAATGGAACAGCACCTAACAATACAAACTGAAAAAGGATGTATTAATACTCAGTAAATAAATGGGCCTTATGAAATAAAGATTTTCTCATGCACAGATAGATGATTCAATGAAGCAGAAGAAACCCCAGAAATTACTGAAGAGATCCATATAATTAATTTAACTCACAAAAACAATCATATTACTGGCCTGCATCAAAACTATTATAAGATTATTTATAAAAGCCAAGGATATCTCAGAAATTACTAATGAGCTTCCTATGCTTTAATTCAGGAATACAACCATTACAGAACAGCAGTAAAATTATTACGGGATCATCCTTTTAAAAGATCATACAGGAAGCGATGTCCAAAGGCAGATGATAGAGGTCAACAAAGTCAATTCCATTAAGCAAGTTTGCAAATATCCCACGTTCCTCAGAAAGCAGCAACAACCATGCATAATGGATGCCTTCCAAAAACTTTTTTTTTTAGATAAGTTTTTTTTTGAGAGGCAAAAGAAGAAGACTTTATTGAAAACCGAAACCAGGAGAAGCAATGGAAACAACAAACAAAAGCAAGTCACCAAGAAGGTGAGAAGCCAGGAAAACACACGAAAGGATCAAAGAAAAAACAACAAAACCAAAACCAACAGCCCCCTACTAAACCCTCAACTACTACTCCTCCGGCCAAAAGGAAACCCATGTCGATTCGTCGAAGTCTGTCCGAATAGCCACCCACTCCAATAAGATGTTATGAATAAATAGGAAGATCTCCTCCAAGCCCATAGTCTTATCCTCAAAAATCTTGGAGTTCCTTTCCTTCCAAAGACCCCAACAAACTGCCCCCGGAAGATAAGCACAAATGGTAGCCGGAAGACCCTCCATCTCACTGACCCACCAACCCTGAATAAGAGCACTAAAAAAGAGAGGGAAAGACCAAGAAATGTGAAGATGGGAGAGGAAGAAATTCCAAATCACAAAGGCCATGTCACAATAAACGAAAAGATGATCCACCAACTCCTCCTTTAGGCACAGAATGCATTTATTGGCTAAATTCCATCTCCTGCTCTGCAGGTGATCAAGGGTGATAATTTTATCCAAATAAACAGTCCACATAAAAAATGCAACTGTTGATGGGATACCCGGGATCCAAATGCCATTAAGAGGAAACGACCTAACCCTAAAACCCCCCAACTCCAAAAAGAGCAATTTTGGGGTGAACTTTTCTTTTTTCAGAGGGTCCAAACCCACTTATCCCTACTCGCTGAATTTGCCCTATTGCCTTCTAACATCTCGAGCAACCTCCCAACATCATCCACCTCCCAATCATTCAGATTTCTCCGAAAGCCTGGGCTTCAACTATTAACAGCCTCATCAAAAAACTCCAGGACCATCCCTTTAGTATTTTCGGCTAAGGAATAAAGATTTCTAGAAGATACCTTTAGAGGGACCTCGCCAATCCATCTATCCTCCCAAAAATGAATCTCCCTACCCGACCCTAGATTGAAACGAATGCAATGCTAGAAACTGTCCCTAACTTTAGGTAGCCTTCCAAAAACTTACAGACCAAGTAGGATCCCGACTTCAGATCCACTAAAGGAGCTACAAAAGTTATTCATTTTGCAAGACACTGATTAATTAAACAAAAAACAAACTGGCTTATCAATTAACATTGAATTTTAAATATTACATAGAAGAAAAATTGAGAGGTCACCAGGCAACTCTTAAGATCAAAGGAACACCCCTACGGTTAGGTGCAGAGTATAATAACTTCTTGTTGGAAAAAAAAGGCACATGGAACAAACAGACTCTTCAAATATTATAGAACTTCCCACCTACAAAGAACAAGACATTTGGACTTGAATTAATTTGCTAACCACAATCTTGCAAGCAAAGCCAGTCCAACCCTTGATATTCCATGATATGATCTTCAAGGAACATAGGGAATCCTGTCTTAGATGAGACATGTGAGCTCATTGTCTCCAATAGCATGTGTCTCCCAACAGTGATGGATGGTCTCACAGTTCCTATAGAGCACAAGCTCCCAAACCCACTGAAACTTTTACCCCCTTACATGTTTTCCACTTAATCTAAATATTATTTTCTAATTATATTTTTGTCGTTAGGATAATTACATCAAAAGGAGTCATTCAGACTCATTTAGGACAAGAAATAGGCCATACTCAAATTTGTTGGGCTTATGCAGGGATATTTTGGGCTTAAAAGTTTTGCTTAGAAATAGGCTTTCTCAAGAGTGTGCTATCTAGTATGCCAATTTACTTTCTATCCCTTTTCAAGGCTCCAACTTCTATCATTCATAAGATGGAAAGAATTCAGAGAGATTTCTTGTGAGGTTCAAGCCAAAGGAAACACAAGATTCATTGGGTGAATTGGGAAAGAATTTGTTGCACAGTAAATCAAGGGGGCTTGGGCATTCGATCGTTGAAAGAGATGAACTCGCTCTTCTCACCAAATGGCTTTGAGGTTTGGCGTTGAAAGAAATGCGATGTGGAGGAGGTTGATAGAGGCTAAATATGGGGAGGATAGGCTTGGTTGGTCTAGTGGAATGCCTGTGTGGCCCGCGGGATGTGGTGCGTGGAAGGGTATTATGTCGGGTATGGAGGATTTCTTCAAATTGGTCAAGTTCAAAGTGAAGAAAGGTAATAGGATTCGTTTTTGGATGGATGCGTGGTGTACTAGAGAACCTCTTAACATTCTCTTTCCTTATTGCTTTGAGTTAGCCAAATCTAAGCATGGATCGGTTCAAAATCACTTTATTTGCTCTAGAATCTTTTGCTCGTGGGACCTTAAGCCTAGAAGGAATTTGAATGACTGGGAGATAGGGGAAATGGACCAGTTGATGGATATTTTGGAGAAGTACCCGATTGGTGACCCAGAGCATGAGGATGAATTGATTTGGTCACATGATGAGGATAAAGGGTATTTAGTCTCGTCAATGTATATGGCTCTTTGTCCTTAGAATTCGGATACTTTTCCTGGAATCTGTGTGTGGAATCCCCAAATTCAGCTTAAAATTTCTTTCTTTATGTGGAGATTGTGGTGGAATCGGGCGCCGATTATTGACAATCTTATTCATAGAGGAATGTGGATTATAAATTGGTGTTGCTTATGCGTTTCGGCGGGGGAAACTGCAGCCCATCTTTTCCTTCATTGTCCATGGGTAAGGAAGCTATGGGGATATTTCCTAGACCGTTTTGGAGTGAAGTGGGTCCATCCGGAATCGGTCCGAGGTTTGCTCGACAGTTGGTCACATCAGCATTGTATCAATTGGAGTAGGAGGGGAAGTCAAATTTGGATTTTAATTCCTTCTGCCCTCTCTTGGTCGGTTTGGGAGGAGAGCAATAGGAGGCTATTCGAAGGCATTCAGGGGATGCATAGAAAAGTGTTGGACAATGCCCTATCAAAGATTCATCAATGGGCATTTGTATCTAAAGGGGACAGCATTCCCTTTGACTCATGGATCTTCCATTGGGGTCATTTCATATTCTATAATGATTAACTCTTTGTCTTGTGTTAGCATTTCTCATGCTATTGTATCTTTTCCCCTTTTTGTTTGATTAATATATTACTTTATCTTTCCCAAAAAAAAAAAAAATCATGCAGGAGATGGCTAGAACTTTTTTGTGAAATCACGAAAAAAGGTAACTCCAACAATTTATTTGTCCTCATCACCCCTTATTTCTAGGAATTAACACACTTCAATGGTTTTTGATGGTTATACGGGTACCCAAAGTATGACTAATATAGATGCTTATTGATGAGGACATCAGTCCATGTGGCACCTTGAAGACCTACCAGCATAGGAGGGGTCCCCTATCTATGTGGATCAAGTAAGACCATGGAGGGGTCCCACATATGCCATAGATTGGAGTTTGATCAGGGCACTTTTAGTGCTGATTTATCCGTGGTCGAGGGACCAATTTTAGGTCCTCTACTATTCGCCACCACTATTGCAAAGCCCCGAAAGATCATCAATTAGAAGCTATGATGAGGTTTTGATGTGGCCAATATTAACAGACTTATGAATGTGCCACCCCACGAGAGGGCCAGATTTAAATAGACATGTTATTTGGATTCAATTAGAGTCTTGTAAGGGGGGTACAACATTTTATGTGTCCATGTAATAAGACCCATAGTGCCAAGGTTTTGCTGGTTTTTTTTTTTTTAGAGAGTAATCACGTCACTTACCTTTAGACTAAGTTTTCTAATGTCAAAACTTGGTGCCATTAGAGAGGTTATTCAATTACAATTTTAACGAAACCAAGATTGCACAAATCCGAGGAAAGTTATCCCCAAATTACTAAAGCTGTATCAATGAGTGACGGGAATAATGTTTTAGAAAGTCTTTAAGTTTTAGTAGTTTAAAATATAGGAAAGTATAGTTTTTAACCAGTTTTGTTTTAGTATGTCTTAGACAACAAGTTTGAAGTTTTTACTAGAGTCTAAATTAGGAAAGTAAGTATTTGGAAGGTCTTAGGATTTAGTAACACTTGGTCTCCAAGTTCAAGTGTGTACTTTCTAATTTTTATAGGTTGTAAGCCTATTTAAAGGCACCCATATTTATGAATTAAATCATTGAAGAGTGATTAACCAAAGTGTGCTATTGGGTGGTTTTCCAAGGCAGCCGTGGGTTGTTCCTCTTTCCCCTCTAAGGGTGATGGCACTCTAGGTTCCCCTCTCTCTCCATCGTGGGTTGTAGCACCCTAGGTGCATTCGTGAGTCCCCTCACCCTCTCCTACTCTTTTCTATTCTTTCATCCTCTTCTTCTACTATCCCCTGTATTTCTCTCTTCAATTGCTGCTAAAATATCCTCCATTATTGAAGAGAAAGTTGCTGAATTTTATAGAAGTTGTTGGACTACATTATTGAGGTATGTTTTGTTGAATTTTCTAGGCACATTAATAGCTGAAATTGCATCCCTTAAGAATCCTTATTTTTCCAATTCATTTTAAGGGTTTGATCCTCACTTGATCTCCAACAAAAACCCTCACTTTTCTCTTTGATTTCCCTCTTCCCAAAGATTTCCTGCAGATTCCATGAACTCCATTAAAGCATTTTTGAAGTTTTTCTGAAATTTAATGATTTAACAAATCAAAACTTGTCCAAATCCTATGAAATTTTAACCTTAAACCCTTTTCCTGATGCACTACAAATCTGAAAAGTTCCGTAAGTTACTGACGCATCAGAGGGGCATTTTGGTAATTTTTGGACTTTTCTGTCCAAAATTACAAAAATACCCTTTTGGGTATCTTTCTTTCTTTTCTTCTTCTTTTCATTCTAAATTCTTCTGAACTCTATTTCTATTATTCCATTGCCTGTTTTCCCTAGTTTCCTTGCTATTTAAGTGTGATAAATTCAATTATTGAAAACTTCAAATCTAACAATTATTTCAGTTTCTAAGAATTTCCTAAATCAATTTTAGTATCAAAGCTTACATCCTACATCAAGGTTGGCCCATTCTAAATTCAAGGGCGAATTTCTCCCTACCCTGAGAAAATGATGCTGACAATCTCAAGAGGCCCTTGTATGTTCCTCCACACAATATTGAAATTTGAAAATTGGGTTTGTTCCCCTTTCCCATGGTTGTAGCCATGTGGACTACCTAGGGTATATCCCTAGTCTTCTTCTTTTCTCTCTGGATCTACTTCTTCTCGTCTTCTTCTTCCCTCTCCTTGCTTCTTGCTCCTTCTACCATCTTCATTTTTTCTTTCTAAATCTGTCTTATTTCCTTGTTGGAGCATCATCAAAGTTGTAGAAACCAGCTGCTGGAATCCCAGAATTCTACAGAGCACATTCTGCATACAGCCAAGTCTTCCAAGTTTATACCTTCTCAGCAAATCGTTGATTTAATTTTGAGAGATAAAAAAGAAACCTTTATTAAAGGGCAAAAAAGAGATATTTTGATCTGTTTTGATTAGGGTTTTCTCTTCTATATGCTGCTTTTCTAATCCACAACTCTCTATCTGGTTCTCTTTTCGTTATGCCGCTCTTTTGACCACTTAAGTCTATTTCTTAAGAACTATCTTTTGAAAATTCTGAGTAAACCTTAAAGTTAAAATCGCCCCACCATAGAGGGCCCCTTTCTCTGTTATCTTTTTAGGGTTTTCTTCCTCAACCTGTGTTCCCCTTCTCATCCCTCAAACTCCTCTTTCATCTCCCTCTGTTCTGCTAAGTTGTTCATTAAGAAAACAAATTCTGTTTTAGGTTATTCTATTACAAGTAATACTGCAGACTATTCTTTTACATGTTTTTTTATACTTTCCCTCATCAGAATCACTTGAAATTTTGCATGAACATCCCTTCTAGGCATATTTAATTACCAGTAAAATTTCATAAATTTCTAACGTGTCTGCAGGGAGGGTCATTGCTTTGGTGATATGGTAGCTGCTTGGGCTACCAGCATGAAAAGGCAGGTTCGATTCCAGTAAGCAGCCACTGTGCAAAAAAATGCCAAAGGTTAGGTCTGTATCCCGTCGACCCCTCCCAGCACCCCGTAATTACGGGACCAGCATTGGGTAATGACTTTTTCCTGAAGTGTCTGTAGGGGTATTTTAATAACTTTACCATTCTACCTGAGAGATTCTAGATACATAACCAGTAGTACCCTTCTCTGCTATTTCTTTCCTTCTTTCTACCCTCTATTCAATCTAAAATCCCTCTATCCAATCTAATATCCTTTTGGATCAATTCTTGATTCTTTCCCATATTGTCTTTTGAGTTTGAAAATATTCGGGGTGACCCTAAAGCCTGTTCTTGCATTTTTCATTTCTATCTTTGCTTCCACACCTTTGTTTGGGCCTATAGTAGCAGGATCCTATAGCCCTAGACTGTCCTACATAAACTATGGTATCAGAGCTTATCATCCTGCATCAATTTAGAAAAATACCAAATGGGCATGGATTGGTCTGATTTTTGTTATGTGTGATATTAACCTCCATGCTCTACATACTAGTGCAATCTAGTAAATTTCTGCAATATATATATATATATATATATATATATATATATATATATATACTGTTTATGCGCTTTGCTGTATTTTTTAATTCTTTTATAATTTTCAATATCAATATTGCCCAAAGGATGTCAAAAATGCTATGGATAAGCTCCTAAAAGGTAATATTGTGGAGAAGAGATAGAGAAGGCAGAGATAAATGTAGTTATACCCAAAAATTCCAAGGTTTTCATAATGTTTCCATAGGCAAAAGTGTATGTAATGAGGGTATCGGTTTCCAACAACCATCATAAATGGTTGCTAAGTATATGTAATGATTTCTAGGTATGTATTAGCGTTTATTCTATTGCATTCTGAAGTTTCTTCCAAAAATTCCAATGTTGCTTAAAGTTTCCATGGTTTCCATAACTTTTCCCTCAATACAAACCACGAAAATCTCAATACGTTTCCGTATCATAGGGGACCAGAACTGAAACTTTAAACCTTGATTTGAAATAGGAAGTTTGGACCAAATGGTTGTGAGGGGAACATAATCTTCTGACCAGATGTCTCAAGATCTCCAACAGAAGATGATTGGAGAAATGCTAGTGGAAAGTCCACAACAAAACAACCAGATTAGGTGAGAAGTACAAAGAGTATTAGTTGTCAACCAAAATAACCAGCAATTGGGATTTGCAAGTTCCATCAGCATGAAGGACCAAAAAAAAGCATGCTGGCACATAGCAGCAAAGATTAAGTTAGACTGATGAAAGAATCCAACACAAAAGAGAGAAGGCTCTATATGGTAAATTAAAAGAGACCTCAACCCGAATTGAACTCCAATGGCTGGGAAAACAGCTGATGCTCAAGGATTATACCACTAGAACTTGGCCAGTGAATAGTGAATACAGCACGAAGCATTGAAGCAATGTTACCCAGATATGGCAGGGCACAACATTTAAAAGTTATCTGATATAAAATTTACACTGAAAATGGACCTATCTGACACAGTACGGCACTGGCACCTGTTTTAGAGTATCTCGATAACATAGGCATAAAAGAGCCAAAATGAGGATAGCCTACGACCATAGGTCAAAAGGAGTTATGAAGGCAAAACAAGCACTGTCAGTCAATAGTAAGAAGAGAGGTAGCTCACTAACAACCAATATGGCCTAGCAACTGGGAAGTGGCAGCTCACAAATGAAATTGCACAGGGAATGGATCTCCACAGGTGTCCCTAGAAAAGAATAGAAGATGTGGAGACCTCATTTGAAACTTGAAAGAAGCTGTTGAGGAGATGTGAATGGGTAACAAATAAGGAAGGGGGGGGGGGAGATCAGAAAAAGCGACTTGGATGTAACACTGTAGTCTTGTAAACAATACTTTAGAGCATATACTATATCTGCTTAAAAATATTAATAAATAAAACTCATTTGAGTACATCAAATGTTGGAAATCAAATCAACTACACTGATCTAAGAGCATCTGTGTGCACTACACGTGCACTACACCAACGTAGTTAAGCAGACCTCAGAGTGAATCTCTTTAAACAACATAGCATTA
The DNA here is from genome assembly GCA_025762735.1 of Platanus orientalis. Lineage (NCBI taxonomy): Eukaryota > Viridiplantae > Streptophyta > Magnoliopsida > Proteales > Platanaceae > Platanus > Platanus orientalis. The sequence goes on from JAOXJP010234350.1 coordinate 14,361, forward strand.
CATTGTAAAGCATAGCAGTTCTACAACCTATTTTAAGAGCATTAAGAATCATCGAAATAGGTAAGCATTGGCCAATATGGTGGACCATATGTAGGATCACTTGTCCATGATTCTTGATCCCATGCGAAAAAACAAAAGAGAAAGCAGATTCATTCTTGCAAATGAGTTGAGAATTTTTTGTGTTAAATGGATGACAATAAGGAACAAAGTCACATTGACCAAAATGCTAAAATACTAAATTCATTATATTATCAGAGAATCCATTATTTGGTGCTGTCTAGTTTGTCACTACAATAATTGGCTGCAAAGCTTTTTCTTTTGTTTTTTTACCCAATTTAATTAGCAGAAAAGTTTCAGCTTCACAATTAAGATAACAGCTCTGTTGATTTAATGGCTGGTTTAGGATAATTTCTCGCAATAGACATGTTGAGTCTTCTGTCTACCATGGTATTACCAATGATAATTTATTAGACCAAATACTTAAATCTTCTATCATCTTGAAATTCACTGGAATTGTTATTTGGCATTGAATCCCTTAAAAGTATTCCTCTACTGTCACTCTTTCCAAACAGTTTTTTTAACTGTCAAATAATTTATGGTTAGGTTATAAATCAACTGCTAATAAGATAGTTCTCAAACCTAAAGGGGCAACTAAAGTTGATATCTGCAGGAACAGAAAGATATATCCATAGCATAACAAACAGTACTACCATAGAAAGAGAAACACAAAAACCAACTCAAACAACAAAACAACTGGAAAAACGAAATGCTTATAAAATGCACCTTATCAACTCCATCCCACCAACGAAACTCCGACTGAAACTTATTCCGGACAACATTATACAGAAGAGTAGGGTAGAAAAGAAAACGAGCTCCTGCACCGATCAAAACCCTTTTCACATCGAAAACAGCAATTCCATTGCGGAAAACATCAGAAACCAACTCTTCTTCTCCACTTTCCAACCCCCCTTCCTTCAATTCCACAATATGCATGCCTCCGATCCAATCCACCAACACAAACCAAGCTCAGATGACCCCGAAACAAAACGTATCCCTTCAACACCCACTACAGAAATATCCAAAACAAATATAAGACACGAATCGCCTAAAAATCTATCCCCAGAAACACTTCCTCCTTCACTACATAGATCAAATTTCCAAACACAACACCTTTAATCTTGCAAAAAAAAAAACTACAAAGAAAACTCACATCAGTCCCCTGCAAATTCTCCTAATCTGCGTCAAAGCGACGCTATTTCCTGCAACAAGAAACGGTACGATCCCCCCACCAAAACCTAAATCACGATAAAATCAACCTAAAATTTCGACAAGAAACCAAATTCTGAGTCATTGGAAAGAAATCCCATCGCAAAACGAACAAATTCTTCATACCAAATCTACCTCGATCGTACCAGAAAATCGATTCGGAGACGAAGGAAGAGGATTCCTTCCCCGCAAGCAATGCCTTAGGTGTCGCTTTCACGGTCGAAATAGAATCTCAAAAGCTTTTTAAAACCCTAGTTTTCTTGCTCCGTCAGGTTCTCCCTCTACCCTTCTTTCTTTTTCTCAACAAACCCTGAAAATTGAACGAACGTTACCCAACAACCACCAGCTCTCTCTCTCCCTGTCTCTCTTTCCTTCTCGCTCACCCTCAAGCTCGTGGCGACATCTAAGTTACTCATGGTGCGTAATACGCACCTCCATTTTCTTCATTATCGGTTCACGCGTACGAATAATAACATCACGTGGGTCCCAGAACTTTCCATTACGCGGGATTACGTCTGAAAAACCCAGTTTGGTATGAAACGCATGGAAATTGATCAGCTGTAGCAAATTTTGCTGTATCTATTTGTAGTATGAACAAAAGCATAGGTATTTTGTTTTTCAAGTGGTTGGTTGTTTTATCTTTGAACAGGGGACCTTGTCTTTTTGTGATCTTTTTGTTCAAAAAGCTATAACACATTTGCTTTACAATTAATCATTTGGCAAAACACATCAGTCTGGTAGGGAAGGCAATTGTTCGTGTCTATCGAAATAAGGCAACACGATTATATGGTTCAACCCTAGCCGGATCCATTTATTAATTGTGTCAAAGAAGATCAATCCACTTCAACCTGAAACACATTTACAAGCTAACCCGGTTATTTCATGTTGGGTTCGTGTCAGATTCAAGGGTTATGTGGTAATTCATGTTGGCAGGTCATATTAGTTTCGTGTCAAGTTAAGGGCTATGATTATATGGCTCAACACTAACCCAGCCAATTTACTAATCGTGTCAAAGTAGGTTGACCAGCTCTGACTTCAAACACATTTACAGTCAACCTTAACCCGGTTATTTTCGTGTGGGTCCATGTCGGATTCATAGGTTGTGTCAAACATTGCCACCTCTAGTTTGGACTGGATCCATATTGGACTGAACCACATCTTGCTATCCACTATGGATCAATCCCGGCTCTTAGTGCAATGATACATATCCAAATTGGAGCAAATGTTTTACCCCCAAACTATCTAGTGCCCCATGCTCCTAGACACAAAGGTTGGAGTGTATAGGGTTAAAACTATAAAAAGGTTTTCAAAATAGGAGAATATGTTGTCTGTGATGAAAAAGCCTCGACAGACACACATATTGACACTTGTGTTTTAAATTTGGTGTCTCGTTTTGGACATCCACTTTTTCAACTGAACACTTTTTTTGATACTTTTAACATCAACACACCATGTGTCAATCTATGGTTAATCACAAAGACTCACACACTCTTTTTAATCACAGAACATTTGTTTTCTTTTAAATAAGCATCACATGTTAGCCACTCTCTAAAATATGTTTTTGGGGGCAAACGTTTTACTCCCAAATTATCTACTCCCCCATGCTCCCAGACACAATAAGCTAGAGTGTATAAGGTTAAAATCATAGATCAATTTTTATTTTTTATTTTTAAAAGAATATCACATGCCTGTCTTTGTTTCGGGGAGCATGGGAATGGAAAAAGATCGGATTGGTTGAGTCTTAGATTTGTCCAGGTCTAAAATACAGTCGCATGGATTGGATGATGCCCTAAATTCACCCGCATGGGTTGGATGATGCGTGATTACTTAAACTAATAAAACTAATAGATCATTAGGTAGCAAATGTTTGTCTTGATGTGAATTGTAGTTAAGAGTCAAAGCTCACTTTCTAGTTTATCCTTGAGGATTGTTATATATATGTTGCTCTCATTAAATGGATTAGAAGGTCAAACTTTATGAATTTTTAAAAGATGTTGATTCTATCATAATTGTCTCAATCGTTCTTACTTCAACTTTTTGATAGTTTTTATAGAGTTTCAGTCTAAATCAATGATTTCATTGCTATGAATTTATCCTCCTTGCTGCCATTAGTGAAAGAGGGAGAAATGATTCATGTTGCTCCGGGTGAGGATTGTTGTTTTCTCCCTATTTTTATGCTGCGGTTTTGCTTATAATTGTGATGCTTTGTATTCACTTTTCTTGTGAAGTTTTGCTCTTTTCAAGTTTTGGGATAAAATTTTCAATTTTTTATTAAAAAAAACTATTTTTTAGAATGACTTTTTAACAACCATGCAATAAAAAAGTCACATATACACCTTCCACATCATTCTTTTAATAATTTAATAAAATTAATGATATTGAATCGTAGCACAAATGAAGATGTCAGCTTAGTTGGTAAGTTTTTCTGGTTTTGAGACTATAAATTTGGCTCAAAACCTGTCTTCACCTACCAATTTAAATAAATTATTAGTTTTGCTGGTCGCCAATGAGATGATTAGTGCATGTACCAAACAACTATTACGCGCCGTCCAAGAGGACTTGATGGTGGCAAAGCGGATTTGCTCTTATTATGAAAAAGGGTACACTCATGCGCTAGTCGTTGGGCGATACATGGCTAAAAAAGGATTGCCACTACATGTTTTTTCACCATGTGTCACTAGCACATGGTGCAAGAAGGTGACTCGCAAGGTGATTTTTCTTAAGAGGAAATCCTCTCTGGTTTCTCATGTGTGAGATGATGCAAATACTAACTTGCCTAATATGACTGGTACTTACATGTATTATTTGTATGCTTCAAATTTTTTTAATCTTTTTGTTGACCTTTTCAAGTAATTGGCGTAGACAAAGTGACCTAAGTTAGAAAATCAAGGTTGGAACCTTGTTTATACAAGATCTTACATGTGGATGCTATGCTTTTTTGTCACATTACTGTTTGTTAATGTGGCAAATATCAACCTAATGGTCATCTTCACTTGCCAAATGAAGTCATTTTATTGCCTTGATTTAAAAAATAAAAATATATATTCAAGAATGTTTATTTACAAGAAATATTGCAAATAGAGGAGGGGTTATAGGCTTACGAAGAGAAAGCCATATGGGTTAAGCTTGCTTTAAAAGAAAACAAACAAAAATGGCAAAACATTTGTGATGGTCTAATTAAATAAATAGATAAATATTAGTAAAGTAGTGGGAGAACATGTGCAGACACTCCATTTTGTTCAGTCTAACATGTTTATCATAGAAAACTTATATAATCTTGATCCATCATCTAGGAACCCAAAGCCATCTTTCTTTTTTAAAACTATAAAATATCTAACATTTGATTAATTTGTTTTTATAAAAAATGTTGCTTCTTAAATTATCCAAAACACTATTGAACTATATGACACTGCTACACTACACAATAAACATAATTAACTCCTAAAGAATAGTTTTGTATGAAAAGGCATTGGAAAGAGATTTTAAGACTTTCTAATGCTTTCTCATTTGTCAAGGTTAGATTGAAAAATGATAGACTAAAATCATGCTTTAATCCTAAACTAACATCAACCATTGGATTAATCTCTGGTCGGAACCATTTGAAGTTTGATTAATGATGAAAATTATATTAATCCATAAGGGAGTTGAATTATATCAAAACATTGTTTCTCACAATATTTCTATATCGATTAATGCACTGGTTAATTATTTCTATTTATTTTTTAACTCTCTAACCTTGTGATATTCAAAAAGACAATAGGCTACAATCACATGTTTATTTTTTGATAATTAGGTAACTAGGCTACAATCAAAATTTTCTTTTGGTAAATAGGCTGCAATCAAGTTGATACCAACTCATTGATAACAATTACATATCTCTCAAGGTTTTACGTATTTTTTTCTCTAGTTAATAGTTAATAAAAGGGATCGTTAGTATATACTCCAATGTCACTTTCTCTTCTTTTACTAATTTAAAAAAATGATCAGAACAATTACATTCACCTTTATTTATAGTAGTTTAAACTACCGCCTTGTTTTATATATATATAGGGAAATGCTAATGCACTCATCTTCATAGGCGCATTAGCATTCTGCTTATTTTCTGTTTATTGATTTTACCCTTGTACATTAATTTCTTTTAACAGAATATTAGGGATTTTTAAGTCTTTTGCAAAAGAGTAAAGAAAAAAAGGTGACGACAGGTCCCTAACTGTTCCAACAATGGCCCTCACCGGCTCTATTCTTTTTCTTCTTCTTTGTTCTCTCTCTTCAACTTCATCTCACAACCCCTTTTAACGTTCACTTTGTTCACCTCCAAAAAACCATGAAGAATTCAAAAAAAAAAAAATGCAAGAAAAGGCAATGAAAGTGTAGTTAGATGCCATCTTGGATGAATATTGGAGAATGGAGTTTTCTGCAGAGATATTGAAGATAGTCAAATATATATTTTTATACCCTCTTTTCTAGTGCTTAGTAAAACAATTTTAACAAAATACTCATTGATCCCAATGGTAAGCATTCCAAAATTTCCCAATGATTATGAGTTATTCTTTGAACGGAGTGGCATTTTTCCTATGAATCCTCTTTTTCTTTTTCCTCCATCCAACTCAAGGGACTGCAAATCATTCCCATGAATCCGTCTTCATCATTCTTCTTTTCCTCCTCCTTCTTATGCTCCACCTCAAATGGACTGCAAATCATTCCTATGAATCCGTCTTCATCATTTTCTCTTCCTCCTCCCTCTTCTATTTCACTTCATACAGACAACAAATTACGCATCAGAAAAACAAAGGTGGGCTCTTTCAATTGCTATTGCAGGGGAAAAAGAAGAGAAAAAAAATCAAATATGATCAAAAGAGAAAAATTATTTTCCAACAGAAATAAAGTTGGCTCTTGATGAAAAAAAAAAAATCATTTTTGTCATTATTGTCATCAGCGTGTGGTTCTTCATCAAGCAAAGGAGTTGCAATGAAGTTATCGTGGGAATAAATAAATAAGGAAAATTTGAGAAAAGAAATATAATAACAAGGGTTTTTCTTCTGGTAAAAAGATAACGACGAGGGTTAGTTGCCTGTTTTACGGAGGAAAATATGGAGAAGGTATAATAGAGAATCTAAAATGACTAAAATGCCCATCTTTTTTATTTTGAAAAATAAGTAATAATGGTTAGTCTCGTCTAATAAAATTTGGACAAAAGTCTAACCTGCCAATGAAGATGAGTGCACTAGCATTCCCCATATATATATATATATATATATCCCTTTTTTTCTCTCTCTCCCACATGGATACTTGATCTTTTTTTTTTTTTTTATAGTTTTCTCAAAACACCCCTTAAAATATTCTATTAAAATCGAGAGATAATATTTATTTCTAATACGATATCAATAGGTTACTTTCCTACTTGCCTTACCAACATAATATTTTATTAAAAACCAAGAGAAATTGGCTCAGACATAGCACCTATTCTTGGTTTGAAGAGTTTGTAGTTTGAAAAGGCTTGAACTCGGTCCGAAGCTTGGTTTTTCAGATTAGGCCTAGTTTGGGCAATCGGCCTTGAACCAAGTTCGGATTCATCTGCCATACTTCACACTGGGCTCAGGATAACCTTGTCTCGGCTCAGCCTGACCGATTTGCAGCCTTACTAGAATGTGAATAAAAACTGAAGAAAAAAAAGTCACATTTCAAGAAAAACCTAAAATGACCTCACTTGTTTTTCCTTTGATTTTTGGTGACATAGGCATGACAAGATGAATTCATCTTGAATCATAACCTTATGAGTTCAAATATTATGGAATGATCTTGTGTGGTATGGTGGAATGTGTGCTTTATTTTCTATTTTTTAAATAGGGGTGGTGGGTGGGTACTCTGGGCATCACTTTGCTAAATGAGTGGGGGTAGCCTAGAGATTTAGAAATTTGGGGAATCTTATATATGTAGTTGCCCAAAAAATTTGTTCTGTGATGAAAAAGTGTATGTGGTGAATTATAAGCTGACACATGCTGTTGTGGGGGTTAAAAACATTTAAAAAAAAGTGTTTAGTTGAAAAAAATAGGTGTCCAAAAAGAGACACCAAATTCAAAAACACATCATTGTTAATTTCATAGATTGAAAGATACATGGAGTGATAGTTTAGGCATGACATGAGCATAAGGTACATATTTGTTATATCTGTAAATTATAGAATCCTTGCATCCAAAGAATGAAGACTTACTCCAAGGACTTAAATCCACAAGGATGGATGCACCTCAAGATTGCCAAGGTCCAAGATTTGAAGATCCAAGCCTTTACATGCACAAGAAAGGTGTATAAAGGTAAACATGAGGTTAGACATAGGTTAATGAGACCTAAAAAAGACCATTGTGAGGGTCAATGGACCAACCCATGCCTTTGATACAAGACTCACAGTGATAAGAAATCTTTTAAGGGCAAAATGACAGAATACTAGGGGAATCAGACCAATCCGAGGGGGTTGGTTCAATCTAAACTTACCAGATCAATCTGCCACTTAGCGGATTAATCCGGAAATCGGATCCATCTAATTGGCTTATCGGATTGATCTGAGGTTACTTGGGTGATCAGTTCTGTAATTGATTGCACCATCAGATCAATCCGATTTCAATGGATCCATCCGATACAGTCGGATCGATTTGATATCACATAATTAAAAAAATAAAAAATCTAAAGGCTGTAATTTTTTGACCGTTGGGAATAATGCCTAATCAAGGGTGCACGACTATGCTCATTCCCTATAAGTATAAGAAAGCCCCAAAATGAGATCTCTAACACACACACACATAGAATTTAGAGAGAAAAAAATATTAAACTAAGGCATTCAATCCTCCCAACCACCAAAGGCTCTCATTTACGAGCTTTCCAACAAAGTTGATATGAAATGCATGGAAATTGATCAGTTGTAACATATTTTACTGTATCTTTTTGTAGCATAAACAAAAGCATAAGTATTTTGTTTTTCAATGTGGTTGGCTATTTTGTCTTTAAACATGGGACCTTTAATTTTTTTTGTGATCTTTTTGTTCATGTTACAAAAATCTATAACAAATTCGTGTTGACGGGTCGGGTTCATGTCTATCGAGATAAGGGTATACGACTATATGGCTCAATACTAAGCTGACCCATTTATTAAACGTGTCAAAGAGGGTTGACCCACTTTGACCGGAAACACATTTACAGTCAACCCTAACCCGATTATTTCATGTTAAGTTTGTGTCGGGTTTGAGGGTTATGTGGTAATTCATGTTGGCAGTTCATATTTGTGTCGTGTCAAGTTAAGGGTATACGACTATATGGCTCAACCCTAACCCAACCGGTTTATTAATTGTGTCAAAGTAGGTCAACCCGCTTTGACCTGAAACACATTTATAGTCAATCCCAACCTACTTATTTCATGTTGGGTTCGTGTCAAGTTTACGGGTCGTGTCAAACATTGCCACCCCTAGTATGGATTGGATCCATATTGGACTGATCTACATCCGTTTTTTACTTACTCCCTATTTGACATGGATCAGACCCGGTTCCGAGTGAAATGATAAATTGACACATATTCAAATGGGAACAAATGTTCTACTCCCAAATTGTCTACTTCCCCATGCTCCTAGACACAAAGGCTGGGGTGTATATCGTCAAAACCGTAAAAAGGTTTTCAAAATAAGAGAATGATGTTGTCTATGATGAAAAAACCTCAATGGGCACACATATTGACACATGTGTTTTGAATTTGGTGCCTCTGTTTGGAAATATACTTTTTCAACTGAACACTTTTTTACATCAACTCACCATGTGTCAGTCTATAGTTACTCATAGAGACTCACTTACACTTTTTCATCACAGAACATTTGTTTCCTTTTAAATAAGCATCATATATTAGCCGCTCTCTCTAAAATAAGTTTTCGGGGGCAAATGTTTTACTTTCAAATTATCTACTCTCCCATGCTCCTAGACACAAAAAGCTAGGGTGTATAAGGTTAAAATCATAGAATCAATTTTATTATTTAAAAAAAAAAAAATCACATGCCAATCTTTGTTTCTGGGCGCATTAGGCCAGTTGAGTCTTAGATTTGTTCGGGTCCTAAATACACCCTCATGGATTGGATGATGCGTGATACTTAATTTGATAGATCATGAGGTAGCAAATGTTTGTCTTGAAGTGAATTGTAGTTAGAATCAAAGCTCACTTTCTAGTTTATCTTGGCGATCGTTATATGTTGTTGTCATTAAATGGATTAGAAGGTCAAGCTTAATGACTTTGTAAAAGATGATGATTTTATCATAAATATCTAGATCGTTCTTCAAATATTTGATAGTTTTTATAGAATTTTAGTGTAAATTAATGATTTCATTGCTACGGACTTATCTTCTTTGTTGCCATTAGTGAAAATAGTGAAAAAGAGGGGTAAATGATTCATGTTGATCCGGGGGGCTGGGATTAGGTACGAAAATCAGTTTTTCCTGATGTATTAGAATGACATCAAGGGGTTGACACATCAGTGCTGAAAAGTGACTTTCACTTTTGGGGGGGGGTGCTTATAACATTTCAATGCTGATGTGTA
>JAOXJP010234351.1:0-10173 GCA_025762735.1 Platanus orientalis
CGACTCTTGTGAGTCCCTTAATAGCCCAGAAGACTGAAAAGGGGTGTATTCTAGTATAGAAGGATCTCCTCAATCCTTGGGATAAGATTTCAAGGAATCTCATCTCAACAAAAACGATATGGGAGAGATAGAGTTCTCCTAAAAGAGGACTCTTCTCTAAACTCGTTTATGTGGTTTATAAATATCCACATGCACAAGAGATAGAGAACAATAACAACAGCAACAAGAAGGAAGAACAAGAGAGAAGCTTGAAGCCAAGGTCCACTGCAAGGTTAGCTACATTTGTCTCTTGAAATTCTGAGAGTTACCTCTCTTCCAAGGAGGAGGAAGCACGTCCATTATACCTCTGCAAACTCCCCAGGAAGATATCATAGAAAGCTAAAAGATGAATCAAGTTTTGAATAGATAAACTTATACGTATATTTTTAAAGAGCATCTCTACTTGTCCCCTCTTTTTTATATGATTGTAACTCCATTTTATGATACATGGCTTAAAGATAATTAAAGGTTGGCTGTGTTGCATGACTGTAATTAACAAGTTTGACCAACTTGGAGTTTTAGTTTCCACTCATAAAAATAATAAACTAGCTTCTAAAATGGCTTGGTAATTTGTCCAACGAATTTTGCCTCATACAAAAAGCTTGAAATTTGGTGTTACAAATTTCTGGCATGCCCGGTGGGACATAAATTTTCTCTCATCTCTCTTTAAGTTCCTTGTGTTAAATGGAAGTTCCATGCTATGATAGTTACCCCAATGGAGTTGCGACAGTGGAAACCTCTGCTAGTTCACCACAAGTCTCAAAGAAAATGTGGGTTGAGGTCGTGATCTCCCCACCACCATCCACTCATTTGGTTGAGGCTTCAGTCTCCCAATACCCATCTATGGTCAAGGATTTGGTCTCCCACTAGAAGGTTGAGGCCTTGGTCTCCCTTACTTCACCAAGGGTTGATGCGTTTGTCTTCTCCTAGGGTTGTCATAGCACTGTCTGTCTTAGCCAAAAAGGATAAGTTTAACAACAAATTAAGAGGATATGCCGCCCAAATCATTTTAACTAAGTCAAGGAAACAATGGAGACTGAAATCTGAACCAAACAACTAGTCAAAAAATTGAAACTTCTAGAAAAAGACAGAATTCTGTCTTAGGCAAGGGCCCAAAATTTTATTTTCCACAACAAAAATGTGTGAATAAATTTACAAATTTGCATTCACCACAACAAAAGTGCACGAATGACATACACATTTCTTATTCGCATAGGGGTATTGCAACAAAGAAATAGAAAAGGGCCAGAATGTACAAGCCAAAGAAAAAATACACTCATCGAGGAGAACTAGTTAATGGTCCTGCATCTTTTATGCTCAGTTCAGTTCAAGAACTTGTGGTGAATGATGATGAAACTTCGCATTTGTGCACAACTCTACACTCATGAAAGTGGCGAAATACGCGCAATGCGGTAGCAGCGAATGAAGATGAAATATCACATTCACGCACAACTATGCGCTCACAGAGGCGGTGAAATAGGCACAATGTGGTGGTGGTGAATGAAGATGAAATATCACATTCGCGCACAACTTCGCTATATTCATGCAACATGGTTGTGGTGAATGAATAGGAAAATCTTCATTCATGCACCCAAGAAGGCTTGAAGCAAGATCTCCTCTCATCACCTGAGAACCAGGGTTTGACTACAGTTCATCTCACTCTCACTGGACTTCCCACAATGCTTAGGGAACAGATAAAATAACAGATTATCAATCAGGTGGAAGTATTCAAATCATCTGGTCATGAGGGAAACTTGCAACATAAAAGAAAGGGATGTAAGGCGGATACCCATGCTTCACAATAGGACTAGTCGTAAGGCAACATGGTCACTCACACCCTTTTTAAGAGGCGCACCAAGCAAAACGATAAAGTAAAAATAGAGTTTAGAAATTCAATGCTCTTAACTCGATTTGATCTCCCTAAAGGAAGCAAACCGCCGAAAAGGAAGATAACCTTGTCCTTTGAACGTAAACAAAAAGCCAATGCACCCCAGCTCTTTTATGGGAAACCAGAAATAGGGGACATGCAAATCAACGCGATGCCACCCTAGGCGCACCCACAAGGAAATAATCCCTTCCTGCCTTCCAATGCCAACGACAACCTGGGTCATGGTAGCAAAGGTAGGAGATTTGGGCCCACCCACAAGCTTCAAGTAGCAATGATGTTCACTGGAGCAAGGAAATATGCTCCTGTTGATACTCTAGTTCTCCTGAACTGCAACCATGAGCCTTTAACTCTGCCAATATGATGGCTAGACGTCAGTTGGCAGTAAACGTCAGAACACCCAGAGTACCTTCAAGAGGATTGCCAATTACTGGGAGGGGTCCTACAGCTTCTCCTGCTATGTTCTATCATGAGGATAGTCTATACACCCCACACAGGGCCACTGCAATAGTTAATGTTACCTCTACCTCATAGGGATCTCAGGCTACAATAGTAGGGACAAGCAGAGGCCAAGACTTGCCCATTGACCCCACAATAAATGCAAAAAATGTAGACCTCAAGGATTACCATTTCGACTCTGAAGGGGAACGTACTACAACCACAGAATGACGAGCTCTAGAAAGTCGAGCCTATCACCTAGCCATTCAGGATGCCTCCATAGCAGAGTTAAAAGCCATGATTGAACAACTCACACTTGAGAGACAGGGAGCGATCCTGTCAAATCCCACCACAGTAGAATCAACATGGCCAGTTATCCTTAACCAAGTGCAAGGAGGATACGGTCCCTATACACCTGAATACGCTTTTGCCACTCTGCCTGAATCCTACCTAGCCGCAAGTATTACGCCCAATATATCTACTCTACAAAGACCACCCATATAAGAGCCTCCACAAGGAACTCACCAGGTCCCTTATCATTACCAAGAGCCACCTTTGCATGGATCCACACCTCCATGGACATATGGTTACAATGGTTATACTACGTATGCATAGCCTCCCTTTATGCTGCAACAACCATATGCGTATGAGGTTCCACCCATGGTAAACCTTAACTACATGTGAATAATGATGACTGAAATGCTTAATGAATATAAAGAGCAAGAAATTGTAAGCACGCACATCACAGGGAAACCATATCCCCCTCATGTGGATGCGGTATCTTTTCCACCGAAGTTTGTTCAGCCTCACTTCAACACATTTAATGGGACAACATGTCCAAAGCAACATATCACTCATTTTGAGTCTCGGTGTGGTGCCATCGCACAACAAGGCGACCTGTTACTAAAATTGTTTGTGCAATCCCTAGATGGGGTGGCCTTCACATGGTACTTAAACTTGAACCCCAACTCTATATCAGATTGGGATTCAATGAAACAAACTTTTGTACAACAGTTTCATGGAACATATAGACCTATTAAGTTGTATGAACTGACTAAGAAAAGATAGTGAGACAATGAGTCAGTTGTGCACTTCATCAACAGATGGAAAAATATATCTTATGCATATGATAATGCACTTCCGGTTAAGACACTACTTTAGATGTGTCTGCAGAATATAGCCTTCGTGCTTTCCCTCCATCTCACCGCCCAAAAGTATTTTAGGTTTGATGATTTGATATCTAAGGCGTCTACCTTAGAAAGAAGACTACTAGACCACAAGTGATAAAAGAGAGGAAAAATAATGGTTAACAAGATGGAATCAACCATGGTTGGTGCTAAAAGACCACCCACTAAGTTGAAGGTCAAACACAACACAAAGGAAACCAAGCCATCAGAGCAAGAAGCCCCTCCTAGGAGGCCAAGCATGAAGGAGTGTTAGGAAAAAGCCCATATATTCCATCCCGATGATTTGGAGAGTCTCTTCAAGCAAACAATTGAATCCCATGATATTATACTTCCTGAGTCAAAAAGACCGGCAGAAGCTGATAAAGTTAATGACCTAAAGTATTACAAATATCATCGCATTCTAGGGCACACACTACAAGATTTTTTTGTGTTTAAGGACAAACTTCAAGAACTGATTGACAAGAACACCGTGGAATTAGACGCAGACATGAGGGCTACAACTACTAATGATGTCTTTATTGATAAAGATATAGTCGATCTTGGGGATGATAAGGTCAATTGGGTCACATTCGAAGGTGAGATGACACAGAAGAGAAGACTCCAGGACATAACGCAAAAAAGGAGAAGATTCTTAAAATCGAAAACCTACAGCCATTGCTCCATGAGGACATCTTCCTAGAGCACCCTCTTCGGGCTCTAGCTTCATTAGAAGAATTTATGCTTGAGGAACCGTCTCAACCTCCAATATCTTTTTGCAATATGATGACAATTATACATAATGAAAATCCTCGCTCATAAAGAAGACCACAACAGGCACCAGTGCTACAGGGATCAACATTAGTCATCGATTGGTCATAGAACATCATGACATACCAAGATCACTCTAAAGTGGTAACTATTCCAATGGCGATATATAGGTATAACGCTGGGGGTATCTCTATTACAATAGCAGGTATCATCCAAGACCCCCCATTACGGTCCACTAGGATTACTCGTTTGCCAATGACACCATGGAAGCGCACATGCTTCTAGAATGTACTAGCCAAGTTTAGGCGACGAGATTTCCCTTGTCATCGTGTAGTCTATTTTGAGGCATTTTCACCTAGCTTCGAGGTCCCATTGTTTGCCACCTTCTCAAGTAGAAACTACCAATGCCCGCGGCATCATGTGTTTAAATTCATGATATCGTGTAGAGAGGTAATGTACAATAACAACTTGCTACTGCGATTGTTCCCACTCTCCTTAGATGGTCCACCATTGGATTGGTGCATGGACCTTGCACCAAAAAACATACCTTCTTGGGGCCACTTGATCGAAATGTTCATCCACAAGTTTATGAGACTAGGCATGGAACCCTATGACCTTTAGAATATGGACCCCCTGAGACAACCCCCTCAACAACAAACATATGAGGAATTTGATGGTGCCCCTGATAAGATCATTTCTCAATTGTTAGATTCATGATGGTTCGGTGAAACAAGGTAACCCATTAGACATAAGGTCTACCTAACTGAGTTCCATGAAGACAATCAGCTTCCTCTGCTTACACTAAATACTGGGAGAGGGGACCCTCATTTCCATACTCATCGATGCCTGGAAGAAACAGGTTTGTCAGCCACTGCCCATGATCTATTTGTTCGGCTTTTCCTGGTGTTGTTGGACTCACAAGCTTTTGATTGGTACTTGACATTACCATCGTGCTATGTTTCTTTATAGCCAATGCTCATCGATCACTTCTATTACCAACAAAGGGCATATAAACATGACCTCTAATACATACAGAGCGTGGTACAGTTCTTGCCTCAAGACCAATGGGACATTGATATGGATGCCAGTGACTCCTCAAATTCAACTGACGAAGACGATGATGTCCCGAACCTATGGTAGACTAGGCATCATGATTTGGACCCATAAGATATGCCACCCTTGATCACTGACTCAGACAACCCTAGCAACGAGGAGTCCAACTTCGCTTATGCTTCTTAAGACCTCTCTGAGAATGAAATGTCTGATAACCCTCAAATAAAGACTTGTAATGTTACTAAACTTAAAATCACCACCCTAGTGGAGGGGCGCCAACCACATCTCAGGCATGTCAATCAAGTCAAGTTGTGATCTAGAAAGCAGATCCCACCACGAGGTCCCACCGCCAATCAACAAGCTGATGCAATGAAGAAGGTGGTCATAGAAGCTAAGCTAAGCAAGGCCGTCAAAAAGACGGATAACTATATTCCATATGATGTAATGGCACACCTCAAGAAGATCCCGTCATTACTAACAATTTATGATGCTCTCCATATGTCACCAGAATTCATGGTGTCTATGATCTATGCCTTAACTTACCCAGATGATTTTGCTATGAATGATGAGATTGCTAGGGCTTCTTGGAAAATCGTGAGACGAGAGGGATTGTGCATGTCCACAGTCACCTTTGAAGATACTGATCGGTATTCTGACGATCCTAGTCATAATCAGCCCTTATTCATCACATGATCTATCGACAATCAGCCTGTGTCCAGAGTTATGATCGATGGCAGTTCAACAATCAACATACTCCCTGATAAGACACTGAACTATTTGGGAATAGATCCATCTCAACTCTTGCCCAGCACACTTATCATCCAAGGGTTTAATTAAAATGAGCAACGCCCTCTTGGTTTCATTAGGCTAAGGACAAAGTTTGGTCATATTGAGGATTGGACACCCTTTTATGTGATCAATGCTGATATCGCTTATAACGCTCTCATAGGCAGGCCATGGATACACAAGTTCTAGGTAGTCCCATCAATATACCACCAATGAATCAAGTACCCCTGGCAAGATACTCAGGGCACCGTAATAGCTAATAACAATCCCTTTTAAATGGCAATCCTATTTTGCCAATGCCACATATTATCAAAAGACTGACCCCCTAGAAACATCAACAAAATATAATGAAGGTAGAACTAAGCCCAAGAAGCTCAAGGTAAAGTATGGTATCACGACTACTAAGGGTCACTCACTATTACTACCCGGGTCAGTTGCATAAGACTTTGTCCTTCCTCTGGCACATTTGTCAAGAGTGTGTGTTGATCCTTACCGGACACCCTCCATCTTTTTACCTAAAGGTCATACCTAGCCTCCCAATAGTTTTGGACTTACCTCAAAGCGAGAACTCAAGGACCCAGCCGATCTGGTGCCACGTACAAAGTTTGCTGCTCAATTACTCTGGAACTCTGGCTTTGATTAGCAGGAAAAATGAAAGAACTCTTATAAGGGCAAGGAAGTTCTAACCTAGAATTTTGAGCAACTAGTCCTCCATTTTAAGAATAAAGACGACACAAGAGGGCTGGGCAGGAGACCCACAAAGCTAAAAGTATCTTCACACACAATAATGGCATCTGGAATGGACCTATTTGAAGACGCCCCCTTCGAATGCTTGTTCGCAGAAACATAACCGCCTTTTAAAGACTTTATCATGGACTCGGTGATGCCCACACCTCCAGAGCTTGATGATGGTGGTCAAGCGACAGTGGATGATTTAATCGAGATAAATCTAGGAACAGAGGATGAATTTTTCCCTACTTTCATTAGTGCGCCTCTCTCCTCAAAAGAGCAAATACAATACTTGGAATTCTTGAGACAAAACCAAGATGTGTTTACCTGGAATTACTCTAAAATGCCAGGACTGGATCCCAATGTGGAAGTCCACCAACTCGCCATAGTTCCAACCCAGCGGCCCATTAAACAACATCCTTGTAAAGCCAGACATAATATTACTGACAAAATAAAAAGAGAAGTGGAGAAGTTACTTAAAGCTAGGTTCATCCGTGAGGTCCGACACCCTAAATGGCTTGCTAACATTGTACTTATACAGAAAAAGAATGGCCAAATAAGGGTGTGCATTGATTATAGGGATTTTAATAGTGCATGCCCGAAGGTTGACTTCTTTCTGCCACTCATAGAGTTGTTGGTAGATGCGACCACGAGGTATGAAGCTCTCTCTTTCATAGATGGTTATTCAGGATACAATTAGATATAAATGGCTCTAGAAAACAAAGAGGCCATAGTATTTCATACACTAATTGGAATATTTTATTATAGAGTCATGCCCTTAGGTCTAAAGAATGTCGGTGCCACTTATCAAAGGGAAATGACTTACATATTTGAGGACCTACTACATGATGTGGTTGAATGTTATGTCGATGATTTGGTTGTAAAGACAAAGTTTAGGCAACATCACATTACCAATATAGACCGGGTCTTTCAAAGACTCCGTCATTATAATATGAAAATGAACCCTCTCAAATGTGCATTTGGTGTGTCATCAGGATAATTTCTTGGATTTATTATCCAACACAGGGGAATCGAGATCGATCCTAAGAAAGTTATGACCATAATTGAAATGCCAAAGCCACAAAACATCTCTGAACTCAAGAGATTATAGGGGAAACTCTCCTACATTCGACGGTTTATTTTCAATCTTTTAGGACGTTGTCAGCCCTTTTCTCTCCTGATGAAGAAAAGAGTCCCTTTGTATGGGATCAAGCCTATCAAAATGCTTTTGATAGTATCAAACAATATTTGTTGAATCCAATAGTACTCATGAGTCCGTCTATGGGTAAGTCGTTGCTTTTATATGTGACGGCCATAGAATCATCCCTTGTGGTCCTGCTGGCCCAACACAATGAGGAAGGCAAGGAACATGCCTTGTATTATCTCAGCAGAACAATGGTTGGCACCAAGTTAAGCTACTCTCCCATCTAAAAAACTTGTCTGGCTTTGGTCTTCACACTACAAAAGTTGAGACATTATCTCCTTACCACATCAGTCCATCTTCTATCATGAGCTAACCCATTGAAGTATATCATGAGTCACCCCTCGGTACAAGGACGTATCGCAAAATGGACTATTCTTCTCTCAGAATTTGACATCCATTACATGTCACAATGTGCAATTAAAGGACAAGCGCTAGCAGATTTCCTGGCCACACACCCGGTACCTGATGTTTCACCTCTTTAAATGGAGTTACTTGATGAGAATGTCATGCAAGTACATATCAAGAAAGATTGGGAAATATTTTTTGATGGTGCATCCCATGGTCTTTCCGCTACCCTGGGAGACAACACAGACAAGTCTTCAAGAGTGGGCATTATTTTTGTCACCCTAGACAATGTCATCGTCATGCACTCATTTACGCTAATAGAGGGGCGTTTGAACAATGAAACTGAGTATAAATCATTAATTACAGGCCTTAGAAATCCCTATAGATGACCTTACGGTTTACGGGGATTCAAATCTCATCATTCGTCAGATGAATGGCCTTTACCATATCAAGAAGCCAAGTCTCATGCTTTATTTTCAAAGGGCTAAAGATTTGGCAAAGTTGTTCTGGCGTTTGCAAATACAACATGTGATAAGAGACCATAACAGACAAGCCGATGCATTGTGAGTTTAGCAACATCACTCACACACCCAAGGGATGATTATCTCATCATTTACATTGGGGAAAAACGAGTTGTGCCCCCCTTGGCTCCACCCATCGAAGAGAATGTTTTCTTTATTTGCAACACTGATCTACATGAACATGCTACACAGAGTATTGATGGCAAGCCAATCACAGAGAAAGAAGAGTGAGCCCTTCATCTAGCATCTCATGGATAAGAGGGAACAACCAAACCTTGTGAAGCATGCTGAAATAAGACGACGAGCTACTCGATTTACCTTACAGGGTAATCAACTATATCGAAGATGATTCAATAGCTTATTGTTGCGTTGTCTATCAGTCGATGAGGCTAACACAATGATGGTTGAAGTGCACGCCGGTGTGTGTGGAGGGCACCAGAGCGGTCCTAAGTTTCAATACCAACTAAAATGGCTTGGCTACTATTGGCTAATGATGGTGGTCGATTGTATTGATTATGCAAAAAGATATCATGTTTGCCAAATGCATAATGATTATGATCATGTGCCGGCTGAACCACTGTACACCACCTCTTGCTCATGGTCTTTTTCCAAATGGGAAATGGACATAGTGGGACCCATCACCCTGACTTCTGTCAAAGGGCATCGGTATATTCTATCCGCAATAGATTACTTCTCTAAGTGGGTAGAGGCTATAGCCTTAAGAGAAATCAAAGCTTCTAACATTGTCTGGTTCGTTAAAGTTCATCTCATATACAAGTTCGACATTCCTAATTATATCATTACAGACAATGGGCAGCCATTTATAAGTTCACCCTTATACTGACTCATGGCGAAATACAATATTAACCTGGAGCATTCTTCACGATATTATCTCCAAGCTAATGGTCTTGCGGAAGCTCCACCACAACAAAAAACACCTTTTGGAGCATTTGAAAAACGCTCCCTATAATTATAGGGAGAAGTCGGAGACTTTAGGAAGCGTTTTAGAAGCGCCTCTTAAAGTATACTTTAGGAAGTGTTTTCAAAACACTTCCTAAAGTATGTCTAAATAGAAAAAAAACTAAGACTATAGGCAACGTTTTAAAAACACTGTCTAAAGTAGGTTTAAATAGAAAAAAAAAACCTTAAACTTTAGATTAGATTATTTTGTTTGGTTTTGTTCTTGTTTATTTAAACTTTAGGTTTAAATTAAAAAAAAAAAACACACTGATGCAAATC
>JAOXJP010234352.1:0-10172 GCA_025762735.1 Platanus orientalis
ACCTAGCTGCCGACCGACCCCCATGCCGAGTGAGTTGTCAGTGACACAATCCTGACCAACCCCCATGCCGAATGAGTTGTTAGTGACACAATCCCGACCGACTCCATGCCGAATGAGTCATCAGTGACCCAGCTGCCGATCAACCCCCATGCTGAATGAGTCGTCAGTGACACAATGCCGACCAACCCCCATCCCGAATGAGTCGTCAATGACCCAGCTACTGACCAACCCATCATAGTGGACTACCAAGGTATGAGCATCTACCACCTCCAAGATGACAAACAAACACTCATCACTGAGTTGACTGTAAAGATAAAGCATATGCTACAGAGCAACAATCAATCCAATGCTGACATGCATAGCACTCCCCCACGTTCTCCTAACTAACTTAAAGAATATTCATTGCCAATATGGAAAAGGACTATATATTAAGGACATAACCCCCCAAAAAGAGAGGTAAGTACAATCACTTCTAGGAGGAGAAATACTATAACTCTCTGATCTTCGATCCCTGACTTGGGCATTAGAGGGGTGTTGGTCGGCGCCACACCGACGCCATTTTGTATTTTTGTGTAGGTAAGATAAAACCTAAAGATTCTAGATTGAAGGCCACCGAGAGACCATCTTGGTGATCCAATTCTCGGCATCATCAGTTGGTGCCATTTGTGGGAACGCTGAAAGAAGTTTCTAGTAAGACAAAGGTCTTATGGTGGAGACTCGATTTGGAAGGATGGCAGCTTGCTAGAATGCATCATCCACGAGTGATTTGAGAAGGAGAGAGGTTGAGGTGGCTAGAATTGCAGGCTTACAGCAACAAATTCAGAACCTCAATCGCAGCATGCAACAAATGGCATAACAGAATCAGGAACTGAGCCATAGACTTATGGAGTGAATGGAGCTCCAAAGTTCCTATAGGGAAGAAATGCAAGAAACTACGCGTCTTGGGCCAGATGTAGAAGAGGAATTCCAGAGAGAGAAACAAGGGGATAGCCAAGGTCTGGGGGTTTCTACGTCACGACAGATCAATGGTGTAGGCAGAAAGACCGGCATAGAACAGGAGAAATACATCCAGAAGATGCAGGATCAGCTAAACACGGTGATAAAAGCCCTCCGGGGGAAAATCCCTTCCATAGTAGAGGAATTGGTGCAGAGGACTGATCATCCCTTCTCCGTGATGATCATGTCTCATCCCCTCCCCAAGAAGTTCGGGATCCCCCCAATGGAGCCATTTGATGGAAGCAGAGATCCATTTGAACACCTTAAAACGTACAAGACTTTGATGCTCCTCCCTGATTAATCAAATGGGGTCATGTGCAAGACTTTCCCTGCTATGTTGAAGGGATCAACGTGCAATAGTCTTCAACCCAATAGCATCAACTCCTTTCCTGAATTGAGCCAGCGGTTCGCCAGTCACTTTATAGGGGGGAGGCGATATTGTAGATCGGCCACCTATTTACTAAATGTCAAACAGGCGAAAGGGGAGTCGTTGAGAGACTACGTTATTCGTTTTAATTAGGAAGCAATGCAGGTAGAAGATGCCGATGAAAAGGTGGTGCTCACGGCCTTCATGGCTGAGTTAATGCTTTGGGCCCAGAAGCACATGAATGTTGATGATGCAATGGCGGCCAAAAGAGACCAAGAAAATGAACTCCGAGAGTTGTCGAAAAGAAAAAGGGACGACCAACCAAAAGCCGTCGAGGGAGAAGCGAGGACAAGGGACAATGCCGATCAATCTCTAAGATCAAGAGAACCTTGTGCACCAGCCCGACAAACTTAGGTTTACACTCCCCTCAACTCACCCCTCGAGCAGGTGTTTATGTATGTACGTGATGATCCATCCTTGAAATGGCCCGAGAAGCTTAAAACTCCTCCAGAGAAAAGATCCTAAAGGAAGTATTGCAGATTCTATCTTGACCATGGCCATAACACCGAGGATTGCATTGACCTAAAGAATCAAGTAGAAGCCCTTATTCTGTAAGGCAGATTGAGGTGCTTTGTAGTGACTCGTCCTCAAGCATCACCGGAGGTGGCAGAAGAACTGTCAAGCTAAAAGAACCCTGAAATTAAGCCACTGTGAAAGATAAAAGTCATTGCAGGAGAATCGACTGGTGTTGGACTTATCGGGAATCTTCTTCGTGACTATAGAGATGCTTTCATTTGGACACACGCAAACATGCTAAGAATTGATAAAAGGGTGATCACACATAAGCTAAGTGTCGGCCCTTCAACGAGACCGATCAGACAGAGAAAAAAACCTTCGCTATTGATAGAAACCGAGCTATAGCCGAGGAAGTGGATAAACTTTTGGAAGCAAGGTTCATACGGGAAGTAATTTATCCCTGCTGGATTGCCAATGTGGTGCTAGTTAAGAAGAGTAGTGGGAAGTGGAGAATGTGCATCAACTTTACTAACCTCAACCAAACCTTCCCAAAAGATAGTTTTCCGTTACCAAGGATAAACGCATTGGTCGAATCTACCTCTGGGCACGCCTTGCACAGTTTCTTGGATACATTCTTCGGTTACAACCAAATATGGATGGAAAAATGAGAATAAGAAAAAACATTCTTCATTACCAACTGAGGCATATATTGTTATGAAGTCATGCCGTTCGGCTTAAAAAATGCGGGAGCAACCTATTAGAGATTGGTGAACAAAGTGTTTGAAGCCTATATTAGAAGAAACATCGAAGTTTATGTGGATGACATGCTAGTAAAGAGCATTGAGGCCGAGAAGTACATCGTTGATTTGGAAGAAACACTCTGCACCCTGAGAAAATACCGAATGAAACTCAACCCAACAAAGTGCACCTTCGGAGTGTCTGCAGGAAAGTTCTTAGGATTCATGGTCTCTTACAGAGGAATCGAGGCCAACCCAAAGAAGGTTGAAGCGATCCTGAGCATGAAGTAACCACAAACCACTAAAGACGTACAACGGCTCACTGGAAGAGTCGCTGCCCTCAGTCGATTCATCTCAAAGCTGATAGATAAATGCTTTCCTTTCTTTTGGCTCTTGAGGAATGGACCGAGGAGTCTAAACAATCATTCTAAGACCTCAAACAATATTTAGCATGTTTATCGACTCTCAGTCAAACAACATAAGGAGAGGACTTGTATCTATACCTGGCAGTGTCCGAGGTGGCCGTCAGCTTGGTTCTAATCAGAGATGAGCATATCCAGATTCATGTGTATTACGTCAGTTAGGCCCTACATGGAGCAAAATTCAAATACCCACCTCTGGAGAAACTGGCATTCGAGCTCGTGACAATAGTAAGGAGGCTCAGGCCATATTTTTAGGCTCATCCAATTATAGTATTGACAAACTAACCCCTAAGAGTAGTGCTACAGAGGCTAGAGGTGTTAGGCAGGATGATTAAATGGGCAATAGAATTGGGCGAGTACGATATCAGTTACCGGCCGAGGACTTCTAGTAAGGGACAGGTCTTGGCAGATTTCCTGGCTGAGCTAACCGCTACTGAGTAAGATAAGAGCTCTTCCGAAGCCGAATGGACTCTTCACGTGGATGGATTATCTACCGCCTCATCCAGTGGTGCAGGACTCCTGCTAACTACACCCAAAGGGTTAGAGATTGAATACACCATCCGGATAAGATTCAATGCGATGAACAACAAAGCTAAATACGAGGCCTTAATAACTGGGTTGAGTTTAGCTAAAGAAGCAGGGGCTCTACGCGTTACCGCTTACACGAATTCTAAGCTTGTCGAAGGATAAGTGACGGGTAGTACGAGGCTAAAGAGGAACGAATGAAAAAGTACTTAACTAGGGTCACTGAGCTTATGTCCCACTTCGAAGCTATTAAGGTTCAACACATACCTAGAAGTCAGAATGAACAGGTCGACCGACTAGCACGACTGGCCTCTGATGATAAATACATTGTGAAAAATTGGTTACCCAAAAGTCATTATGATCAACCCAACATGGAAAATGAGTCGAGCATCCTGGTTTGTGTGAATGAGCCCAAGGATAACTGGAGGATCCCCATCACACAATTTCTCAAAATAGGAAATCTACCTTGAGACTGGGGAAAAGCTGGAAACTTAAGCTCTGAGCCAGCTGATACGCCTTGATCAACGATGTTCTGTATAAACGAAGCTTCACTATTCCATATTTGAGATGTCTGTCACCGGCAGAGGCAGAATACGTCATGAGAGAGGTCCATGAAGGGATATGTGGGAATCATTTTGGTAGTCGGACTCTCATCCATAAGTTGGTCAGAGTAAGATACTACTGGCCGACCATGCAGAGTGACTCGACGAATCTCATTTAAAGGTGCGATAGCTACCAAAGATTTACTAATATCCCCAGACGACCTGTAGAAGAGCTCACACCCATCATGGGCCCATGGCCCTTTGTTCAGTAAGGCATAGATATTGTGGGGCCTCTACCCCTAGCAACAAGATAGAAGAAATTTTTGGTTGTGGCCATGGACTATTTTACAAAATGGGTCGAGGCCAAAGCATTGGCAATAATAACTGAGCACAGCATACGTGATTTCATCTAGAAGTCCATTATATGCCAATTCATAATACCACAAGTTATCATTACAGATAATGGGAAGCAATTTGACAACAAGCACTTTCGTGAGTTCTGCTCTCAACCAGGAATCAATAACCACTTCTCCTTGGCTCATCCCCAAGAAAATGGTTAAGTATAAGTCACCAATAGGACTATACTGAAGATAATCAAGACCAGGTTGGATGCATCGAAGGGACAATGGAACGATGAGCTATCGGGAGTCCTATGGGCTTACAAGACTACCCCAAGAAGTTCTAAGGGGGAGACCCCATATGCCTTAGCTTTCGGCTATGAAGCAGTGATTCTAGTGGAAATCGGGATGGTAAGTCTGAAGATTCAGAAACTGCAGACTGAATGTACGAAGGAAGAGTTGCGTTTAAACCTTGACTTGATGAAAGAAAAGAGGGACGAAGCCTCCCTCTGAATGGCCGTTTATCAACAAAGAATGATGAAATACCATAATGCCCATATACACCCGAGAGGGTTTCATATTGGGGAACTTGTTCTCCGAAAGGTAAGCATAGCCACGCAAGTCCTTGGAGACGGCAAGTTAGGACCCAATTGGGAAGGACCCTACAGAGTTACCCGGATCGTGCGGAAAGACACTTACTACCTTAAGTCCATGGAAGGAAAGCCCCTGCCTCAACCATGGAATGTTGAACACTTAAAATGGTATTACCAATAGTCGTGTAATCTTTTATTCATGATAATGAAATTTATCTATTATTGTGTGACATAATAGTCTACAACCAATATCCCGAGTAGAGTCGGAAAAATACACTAAGTCCAGTAAAATGACCCTCAGTCTACTACAACGGTCTACAACTAATGTCCCGAGTGAAGTCGGAAAAATGGACTAAGTCTAGTAAAATGACCCTCAGTCTACTATAACGGTTTACAACCAATGTTCCGAGTGGAGTTAGAAAAATGGACTAAGTCTAGTAAAATGACCCTCAGTCTACTACAATGGTCTACAACCAATGTCTTGAGTGGAGTCAGAAAAATGGACTAAGTCCAGTAAAACAACCCTCGGCTACTAGAATGGTCTACAACCAATATCCCAAGTGGAGTCAGAAAAATGGACTAAGTCCAATAAAACGACCCTCGATCTACTACAACGGTCTACAACCAATGTCCCGAGTGGAGTCAGAAAAATGGACTAAGTCCAGTAAAATGACCCTCGGTTTACTACAACCAGTGTCCCGAGTGGGGTTGAAAAAATGGACCGAATCTAACAAAGTGACCCTCGATCTACTATAACAATACAACCAAATCTGATGGGGTCGAAAAAATGACACCCGACTGACTACGTGTGTAACTTGAACTTAGGAGACCGTAAAGGGGTCCGAGACTAGCATTGCTACCATCATTTTACTATCGATGACCCTAGAATTAGCACCACGACATGCTAAAACATCTGGAGTGTTCTATAAAAGTATACAATCGAAACAAACTACTTACTAAAATAAAGAACTTACTTCAAAAAGGAAAGGAAATTGCATTCAATGTCTGAAAATACAAGCTCATCAAAAGAAAGGACCCTCGGTCCATACAAAAAGAGGGGATAAAAAAGGGAGCTAAACTTCAAGACATCGCATCGTCCTTCTCCTGGTCCTCGACGACTTCTTCTATTGGCTTTGCTTGGATGGAGTTTGACTCGACATTAGCTTTGAGCATGGACAGGTTGAGGTCGGGATAAATCCTTAGAGCCCATTAGTGAAGGGCCTTAAAACCATTGATAAAGAATTCTGTGGTCTCGTCATTAAAAGCCTCAGATTCTATATACTTTGCGACCGCCTCATTGGCAGCCCTCTCCTTCTCCACCTCCCACTGAACCTTTACCTCGTCCATAGATGCCTGTAACATAACAGCTCTAGCTTTCTCACCCTCAAGCTGGTACCAAACCCCTTCCAATGTGGTCTTAGAGTCCTTTAGCCTAAGCTGAGTCTTAGTAAGCTCATTCCTCAAAACCAACTGCTCAGATTCGATTTTAGATAGCTTCTTCCTAAGCCCATCTTTGTAAGCGTCAATGGCGAGTTAATGGTGCGCAAGAACGGCCAACTTTGTCAGCATCTGCAAAAGAGAGATGATCAAAGATAGCTAACAAAATAATGATCGAGTTAAGAAAAGGTAGAAACATTACCTAGCTAAAGTCAGAAAAGGCGGTGGTCACCAAAGCATTTGTACTGTTTCCCCTATAACACCTCATGTTGTGGTCAGAAATGACTGAGTGAAGGAGCGTGACCGCCTCTTTTACATCACTTGGAAGAGAAGGGTTAGATGCCTCCTTCCCCTTAGATGACCCCTCGATGCTTGAATGGGAAGGTCGTCGTTGCACTCATCGAATGTTGGAGCATCCTCCAAGGCAGCCTCCAGATCAACGAAAGAAACGGGAAGTGGGGCGACTCCGCTACCGACCGATTGAGGGACCGAGCCCGGTTGCTCCTTATCAGTAGAGCAACTGTGGGAAAACATTGGCTTCTTATGTGAACTCTCGACAGTGGCCTTGGATGCAACTCTAGCCAGTGAGGACTTGGACAGTATCGTAGACAAATCTGTCAAAAAGGAGTGAAAGATTAAAAAAAAATAGAGAATGATGAACAATGACCTGGACGACTGACCGTATGAGGAGATGAGCTAGACGCTTGACCAATTGATGTGCCTACGGGCAATTTTGATGGTATCAAACCGACCGAGGGTTCATATGAAGGAATTTTCGGGCCTAACAGGTAAGTGGAGAGGGATTTGGGATTCACCAACAAAGAGTAATCCCGTATTAGGTGCGCGAAGGCATGACTTAACTTCCCAAGCTGAGCCTTAGACAGCAAACGCTCGGCCAACACTAACACTACAAAAATAAGGAAAAATCAGATTGACTCAATGAAAAATGAGTAAGGAAGACTTATATGATAGAGAATTACATTCTTTATGTGGCTCCCCCATATCTTGGGGACTGTTTGGATCCGATCGAGAGGCGGCTTCCACGGGAAGGACTCCAAGCTATCAATGGACGCAAAAAAGAACTTCTTGTAACCTCTATTCGACGATGGAAGACCCGTGATTAGTGCCAGCTCAGGCACCCAGGCAGTAAAATACCACCATCCTATGTGCATCTCCACTGCCTTGTTGTAGTAAAGGAACTCTGGTATGGTAAGGTGATCCCAATCGTTGCTACACACGGGCCACAGTACCATGCAAGCAATCAGGATTCTCTATGAGTTGGGCATGACTTGACTTGTAGCCAGCGAAGGTAGGTGAATAGCTAACGAACAAACAAAGGAATAGGAAACCATAGACCGGCTTCCAAAGCTTGTTCGAAAAGAGAACATTCGGGAGGCAAGAAGAGATCCCCACTCATTGAAGGCAGGAACCCTCAGAGTGATTGACTCAGGGATATGATAGAAACGATGTAAATCCTCTAGTATAGACTTCGACAAAGTAGAAAGAATGTGTTTGGCAGCATATGGCATACCAGAAAAATGACCCAACCTAGTAGGCAACGAAGGTTGAGCCAGGTCTGGAGAATCAACTCGGATTAGGTTCTAATCGAGAGCCATAATGGACTCTGTTGACTCAGATGAATTATCCATCCGATTGAGGGCATATATGACACCCACCGAAGGACCTAGTGTCTCTAGGACCTGATCAAAAATACAATTCAGAAAGGAAGAATCAAACCACCTAAGTTTGGAGAATGTTGTTGGGTTCGAAGGTAGTGATGGAAGTAAACCAAGTGGAACCTGAAGGGTTCTCCGGTAGGGTCCAGGATAAAATCCTAAAGGCAGTGACGGCTAGTCAGAGACGCCATTAGTAAGGAGAGTAAGAAGCAGACTACAAGAAGAAGACTGCACCAGAACTGAACGAGAAAAATAGAAAAAGACAAAAGTGGTGGGATAGAGAATACCTAAGCACTACTTTGCCGGTGGTTGATTCCTTGAGCATGACGTAGGCACGAACAGGACTATCAGCACCCAAATTTCGACTCAGGTCATGTGATGGTATAAGGACAACATAACAGTATTCAAATATCAACATTCCAAGCACCCATGCCTTAGGAAGAGTAAACCTGAACCCCACAAGGTTAGGCACCCCCACAGAGGTCTTCCCAAATATTCTAGTCACAAAGGAACCAATCAAAACACCCTATCTCAGTTCAAAATATATCATTTCAGGACAAACCCCAATTCCCTTCAAAAGCACCAATAGGACTTTGACCCCATTCATGTCATCAGTAAGTTTTTCACCTCTTGTAAGCCTTTCTCCAGCAAAGCACCATAGGTGAAAAAATTACCATTTTTCCCTTCTACCTTCAAAAGCTCAATACTCATTATCTACCATCCAAAACACTAAATTTCTCAACCTACATAAGCCTTCTTATCATGAAGCATCATAGGTAAAGAATTCACATTTTCACCTTTTTTGACCCACGGGCAAAAAATTACCATTTTACCCTTTTTACTTAGAGAATGACCCCTGAACCCTCAAAAGAGCCCTGGAGCCTCTCCTGTGATCCAAATGGTGTAATTTCAGATCCCATGCATCCTTAAGTCTCCCTACTCTAAGGAACTCATCGCAAGCTAGACACTGCTCGGAAATGGCAATAGCCAATTTCTCAATCCATGATAACCTTAACCAAGAAATGACCCTTGCTAGAGCTCTCAGAAACTCATCTGACCTCTGAATTCAGAAAGGTTAGTAGCCATATCTCGGCCTCAGCCTTAGCTTCAAATCTCCAGGTTTGAGAAAAGAGTTTTGAGGTCTCGAACCTCTGTGAAATCTCGATTCTTCCCTAAAAGGTCGAAAAGCTATCTTCCTATTTTTTGCGCTTATGGAGCCAGAATATTCTCTAGACCTCCAAATCAGGATCAGTTGGTGTCCATTTATTTAGAATTTTGAGGCATTCAAAAAGATGTCTAAGGAGCAAGGACTTTCGTAAATTCTGTCTACCAAGATTCCCTCAAATACTCCAAAAAGCACCATAAATTAGGTCTAAAAATCAGGTGCTCGACCGGCTCCCGGGAGCGCATATGAAATCAGAAATTTAAATAGTTAGAGGATATACCACTGTAAATTCAGAGCCTCGAGACTATTAGACCCACACCAATTTGTAGAAAATCCACGGCCCAAATAGTCATTTATGCCCAAACCTAGAAAAAGCGCGTTTTGTTTGTATTTGGCATGCGGAATACCCTTAAGAGTTCTCCCGGACTCAGAATGCATCAAGGTTAGAGTCATTTTCTCAACATCACCCCTATCCTTAATAAAGCATTTCACAAACCCCTGGTTTGGGAAATGTTTGGATAGTTTGTTGGAAATATGTGTCCTAATAAAGCCATTCACATAAATTATAAGCATAATTAATTAATTAATTAATATTCTATCATCACAAGAATTTATTTATTTATATATGTAATTATTTGATCTCATGAGATGAGATAGTTGGTCCTTAGGTAACATAGTAGGATGTCAGACATATTGGAATGTGTCGAGAGATCTGATTATCCAGTTCTTGTAGACCTGAAAGTTTACAGCTATGGGTGATGCTGGACACATCACTTATAGAGCTGCTACATGTAGAGCTTCCATATGATGGAGTGATGTAATCTCAGTCACTGAAGTGAGACTCTAAGCTTGCATGTG
>JAOXJP010234353.1:0-10172 GCA_025762735.1 Platanus orientalis
AATAATTCCACATAACATGTACACTTAAATCTAGCCCTCTTATGTGGGGGTACATACATAAGTCTTGTTTGATTGTCCGCATCAGATACTCCTTGAGAGAGCTCGATGTATGCTCTCTAATGTTGGACTTTGAAAGGAATTTTGAGTCGAGACAATTTCTACAGCTTGCTACTTGATGAATAAGTCTTCATCAACTATCATTAAGTGTAAGACATTTAAGGAGGTATGGTCTAGCACTCTTGCATATTATTCTAAATTAAGGATCTTTGGTTGTCCAGCTTATGCTCATGTCAATGAAGGGTAAGCTCGAACCTAGAGCTAAAAAGTATATTTTCTTAGGTTATGGATCTAGGGTGAAGGGATACAGGTTGTGGTGTCCTGATACTAAGTCACCCAAGTTTATTATTAGCAGAGATGTTACTTTTGATGAGTCTGTTATGCTTAACCCGAGAAAAGAGAATGTTGATGCAAATAGAGACTATAGAGTCAAGTGGAGTTTCAAAGTTACACTTCAGGGAAGAATCAAGATGGCACTTCCGTTCATCCCATTAAGGAAGAGGAGCATGATCCTAGTGAGGAGGAGGACGCACAAGGGGAACAACAGTACAGTATCATTATTAAGAGACAAATGAGAGAAATTAAACTACCTCAGAGATATAGCAGTTATGCAAAGATGGTTTCTTATGCATTGTTTATTGTAGAGACTATTAAGTGTCAAGAGCCTTTTAATTACCATGAAGCCGTCACAAGCAGTGATTCTGCACAATGGGTAGTTGTTATGAATGAGGAGATTGAATCTCTCCATAAGAATTAGACTTGAGAGCTTATAAAACTACCTATGAAAAAGATGATTGTTGGCTACAAATGGGTTTACAAGAGGAAAGAAGGAACTCCAAGTGTTGAAGATGTAAATTGCAAAGGGCTATGATCAGAAAGAAGGTGTAGACTTTCATGAAGTTTTCTCACCAATTGTGAAGCATAGTTTTATACTCGTGTTGCTTGCTATGGTAGCTATGCTTAACTTAGAGCTAGAGCAGCTTGATGCTAAGACAACGTTTCTGTATGGTGAGCTTGAAGAGCAGATTTACATGCATCAGCTAGAGGGGTTCGTTGTCTCAAGTAAGGAAGACTATGTTTGCTTGTTGAAAAAATCATTGTATGGCCTGAAACAATCGCCTAGATAGTGGTATAAGTAGTTTGATACTTTCATGCTTACACATGACTTTTCTAAAAGCCAGTATAATAGTTATGTTTACTTTAGACAACTTCCAGATGGTTCTTTGGTATACTTGTTAATATATGTTGATAACATGTTTATTGCTACCAAGAACATGTCTAAAATCAGCAAGTTGAAGGCTCAACCTAGTGGTGAGTTTGAGATGAAAGATTTGGGAGCAGTAAAGAAAATTTTGGACATAGAGATTCGCAGGGATAAGAAAACAGGAAAATTGTACTTATTTCAAAAGAACTACTTTGAAAAAGTACTTAACCACTTTGGAATGCAGGATTCTAAACCTGTGGGTACTCCACTTGCAAGTCATTTAAAACTTTCTGATTACTTGTCACCATAGATTGAGGAGGAAAAAGAGTACATGTTTCATGTTCCGTATGCTAGTGCAGTTGGGAGCCTCATGTATGGTATAGTTTGCACTCGTCCTGATATTTCACATGGTACTAGTGTTGTAAGCAGGTATATAGAGGGTCTAAGGAAGGCACATTAGTAGGCAGTGAAATGGATACTTCGGTATTTAAGAGTTACTATAAATGTTAAGCTGATGTTTGGTAAAACAGGTGGTCTTGATGGTTGTGTAGTTGGATTTGTGGATTTTGATTATGCAGGTAATCATGACAAAAGGAGATCTTTGACAGGTTATGTCTTCACTCTTGCGAGTTGCACAGTGAGTTGGAAAGCAACATCACAGTCTACAGTTGTTTTGTTTACTACTGAGGCTGAGTATATGGCAGCGACTGAGGCAGTGAAGCAGGATTTGACTGTTATACATTGTGACAGTCAAAACACTATATATCTTACTAAAAATTAGATGTATCATGAGAGGACCAAGCACATTGATGTCAAATATCACTTCACACATGAGATCATCTCACAGGACCAGATTGTTGTTAAGATTGGCACAGATGATAATCCAACAAACATGATGACCAAGGCACTTTCAGCATTCAAGTAACCTAGGTAGAATTCAAGCCAAGATGGAGATTTGTTGGGTTAATGTCTTGTATTTAACCCGAGATATAACCCGGATGACGATCCAAAGAAAACCCGAATATGACCCATTTTACCCGTATTTTGTATTTGATTTAGGGCCCGGATCCGACCCACGGAGATTAGAGTTTTGGGGGTTTCTCGATTTATGTGTTGTCGCACTATTCATTGTAATCTCTGTTTTCTATCATAGTGAAAGCTCTCTCTCTCCGTTTTTGCCCATGGATGTAAGCTTCAAGCCGAACCACGTAAATCGTCTTGTTCTTGTTGTGTGTGATTGATATTTGCATTATTTTCTCTCTTCTTCTTTGGTGCATATGATCCTAAATCTAGGTTTCTACATAACAAGATAAAACATAATAAAATACTCTAAAATTAACTCAAAACCTCCCTAATGTATCTCCATGTGTCTTCCATGATCCTCTTTGGATGCTTCCATGAGTGGACCCCACTAAGGCCATGTGTGGGCCCCACTATGCTCCCATGTCCTCATCAAATCCCCATTGTTCGAACAAACTCAACCTCAAGTTTTGTAAAACGAGATAATCAGTATATTAGAAGAACTCGCACTAATCAACCATGAACCATAGCCTCCAATAATTAGATTGTGATGCAAATTTGTCCTCTTGCAAGTGTCTGATATAAGACCTCAGAGCAAGTAACTGTCTCCTGATAAACAACCGATAATGAAAACATTTCATAAGATTCATCCTACTGAACATGAACTGGCGTAACAATCCCAAGAATCATCACAGAGTCAATAACTGGTATATTAGTGGAGATGGTTTGAATCTCACTCGGAACTGGAACATCATCAAATGGCTGACCACAAACTGGGGCAGCAAGATGACACCCTCTGTAATCACCACTATCTTATCAAGCTAAACATCATTAGTTGCATCAATCATTTCACTACTAGTCTGATCAGAATCTTGCACAACCAAAGCATCACTTTCATCTTTAGACTGGTCTTCCTGATGTGGCAACTCTTCAATGGTTGGAGAAATATCAACTTTTATGGAATCCTAAGGCCAGAACTAAGGGAGCAAGGAAGACAACATGATGATGTCCACAGATTTTTCTCTTTTAATTATGTTTTTGGAGTATTTTTAGTAGTTTTTTATGGGTATAATTAATGTATTAAGGCCTTGAAAGCCAATAGGACTGTGTTAAGGGTGTTTTAGAAGTCATAGGGTAAGTTTATTTTATGTTTTAGTTGGGTTTATGACATGTTGGTCGTCATACATACCCTTCAGGGGCATTTTGGTCAAAGCTGTAAAAAAAAAAAAAGGCTTATAAAGCCTTTGAGGACAATTTGTACTATCAGTTTTGGAGGAATGCATTACCGTTTTTTTTCTTAGAGCTCTTGGGGCTTGTCTCTTCTTCTATCTCTCACATACCAAGGTGAGTTCTATTTCCTTCTTCTTTCTTCTTTCCTACTCTAATATCTCTCCATTCACATCTCTTTCTTCTTCTTTCCTCTTCTTCTACAAAAAAGTCTGCAAATCCCCTTTCTTCTTCTCCATTAACGTCCTTTTTCTTATTTATAACCTTCTCCATCCGTATCTTTCAGCTTTTTTCATCATTCCACCATCTTTTTCTCTTCTTTATTTGCTATTTTCATTATGTAGAAAATTTACAGCAGCCCATTAAAATTCTATTTACTT
Organism: Platanus orientalis; assembly: GCA_025762735.1. Classification (NCBI taxonomy): domain Eukaryota; kingdom Viridiplantae; phylum Streptophyta; class Magnoliopsida; order Proteales; family Platanaceae; genus Platanus; species Platanus orientalis. Next base: position 3,889 of record JAOXJP010234353.1, read on the forward strand.
TTAAATCACTTACTCAAAACCCAATTCCTTTCATAATCAGCCTCCTCATAACCATACATATCATCCAATACCAAAACCCCCAAATTTCAACCCTAAATTTGTGGTTTTCTTAAAAATCCAACCTTAATATTTACCCCAAAACTGACGTACATATTTTCAGTCCTTTTTTTAATTTTTATTTTATAAAACACATATTTGGGGGGTCACTAGGTGGGCAGTAGGGTGTCCCCACATTTTGAATCATCAATTTAAAACCCGTCATATCTTACTTTTGGGCTGATTTCATAATTCTATCAATTTCTTGACTCCTTTAAATACTTTGTTCTTTGGTTTAATTATTTTCTTGATATATTTATTTATTTTGTTAGATTCTTGAATTCTTGGAATTTATTCTATAATTTCCTGTAATTTAAAATTTCAAGATTCAATCTTTCTTATTGTGGGCATCAATTTAGGCTATGATCTTATTGATTTAAGTAGGATTGTTGATTCCCATAACATTCTACATCACTTCCTCAATAATATCTTCAGCACTGGCCTGGTCTTCAATTTCATGAATCTAACCTCAGGTTTTGTTGTCCCACTTTGTATCTCTTCTACATGCACTTCAACTTCAAACTTGAAATCAACCATCTTCGCACTCTTCTATTGAATATGAAGTTGGATCTTATCAAGGATGGCTTGTATCCTCTTCTTACTTTCCCAGAGTGTATCACCTATAGAAGATAAGTTTTTTTATAGAAGATAAACTTTCTGCCCTTCTTAGAGTATCATCAAGTCCTTTCTCATCTAACAAGTCTGGAATAAGTGATTCCACATCAACATGTCTGACTTGGAATTGATAACATGATCCCCTATTCCAAATCTGAAGAGTATTAGATGTCTTATTTAAATTACCTTTCCTCACCCCCAACTATGTCCTACATAGAATCACTGGATGATCCTCTAAAAGTCTTTTGTCCAAGTAACACTTAACACCACCAATAAATTCTCCAAGCTTGAACTGAACAATAAAATAATCACCTTTATAATAACAAGATGATCTTGCTTCATAATGTCGAGATAGTCTAGCAGCCAAACTAGGAGATACGTAGTTGTCCTCATACTGATCACTAAATATGACCTTAATAAGCTTTCTATGAGGAAAAGTAAAAGGGAGCTCAACTATAAATCCCATATTCCTTTACTTAAGCAAACAAAAGAGTAAAAACCTCATATGGAGTATCTTGGACAGCCTCCTCTCATACACAAGTGGGAATCTGATAGAACTCTTTGAGGTGAATAGAAGGCAACAAGCACTACACACAAATGGTAATTTTGTGGTATATATATGGGTGGAAATGGACTAATAGAATGTCAAATAGACTACTTACTCTGGTTCAGCATTTTGTTCAACAGGATGTTAACAATACTAAAGCATAGCGAAGCTAAAGACACATGAGTGTATTTGGCTCTTGGGTATGGGTTGAGCTGGTTCAAAAAAAAAATCCATCTGAGATCATTCAGGGATATAATCAATTCTAGCCAGAAATAAACAGCAATGTACACAATTGTTTAATGAAATTATTAGTGGGCAAAGCCAAGTCTATTTTAGGGGCAAACAGTAAGGTATCTTAGGGTGCTGTGGAGTGTAAAAGAGGCTAAACAATAGGTTCTGTAGAGGGCAGTACATAAAGGTGCAAGTTGGATGCTATGTGATCAGATTAGGATCATAACTAAGGAATAGCACAAGGCTGAAGCAGTAGGGTGGTACTTGGTTATATGGGAACCAATATAACAGGAACAAGGTTACACGGGCTGCAAGTAAAGTGACCCATAAGTCAGAGTTCAGTACCAGATAGGAATCTTAAAATAAATTACTAACAGAAGATAGAAAAGGTGCCGGTTTCAGATCTATTAAGGAATAAAATCAGAACCAAATCTGGACTGATGTCAGGATAGAATTAGACCAGCAATAGATTTCGAATTTGTACCAAACAGGGACTGATTCTGTCGTCCTGTACCCCAGAAAGTGAGCCTAGTAATGACAAGAATACCCTTTAACTATAATGAGTGATCAGATCTGAACCACGATTTGTAGACCATTCTATACTTCAGCAAAGCACTCTGATGAGAATCCATATGTAGTAACAGGTTTCCAGTAGAGAGTATATTTAATATTTTGGAGAAGCTATTCACCAGAGACCACTTCTTGTTGCTGTATTGTTGCTATCACAGGATGATAATGGTTTTGCTGACAAAAAACGCCACAAGACCCAATCAAACAGCACAAAAACTTGACATAGGTGTAACCATAAGTCCGAAAACAGATTAACTTTCCACTGCCAGTAAAGTCTTCAAATCAACACCATGTGGAAGAATGAAGAACCTCACTCAGAAAGCTTCCAGACTTCATAGCCACAGAGAATACGTAGAATGTGTAATACTGAGCATCATTAAGTTTAATCCATTCCTCCAGTTAACTCCCAAGGACTCCAATTGAGTGGAATCAGTTGGAACGTGGATCTGATACCAAATTTAATGCAGCACACTCCAAAAATACAAATCCAACTACAGATTATCCAGCCTTGTGCTTATTGATGAATCTCATACACACAACCAATGATATAGTGTTCCCATCATTAAAAATATCAATATAATCATCATCCACCTAGGAACATGCTCTCAGGATTTTTATCAAACAGATTGTATGCAAGTTTGGTTGCTCAACTGAATTCAAACCAATATTAGCTTTAAAAGCTACCCATGATTGGCATAAAGAAGATTTCCAACTGGTGGAATCATGTCCAGAGTGCTTCCAGCAGGCATGGGCTTTCAAATAAGGGGGTTATTACAAAAGGAACACCCAAGTAATAGCCAAGTAATGGCTGCCGCAGGATTAGGATTAATGGCTTTAGGGCTTTTGATATAATAACTAATAGGGAAAGGATTCTATAGGAAGCTACAGGTAATATGATGTATAGAATTATTGATCTGTGATAGAAACCCTTAAACAAATCAAAGGAGGAAGTGGGTGCAGGGTTGTTTAATTGGATGGATGTGTTTTCTTTAAAGAAAATATCACAATCATAGAGAGGATGGTTTGGCCACAGGTATGTATGAATAGCAGGTGGGTTTTTTTTTTTTTATAAAGAAATCTCTAAAATATAATGATTAGGACTAGCTGCAGGCAATGGGACAAAGGGAAAAGGAAGTTTAAATGGGAAAAGTAAGCAAAGAGAGAAGAAGGTGGCGAAGTTAAGGTTTCTGGATATGATGACAGTAAACTTTATTGGAGGAAAAACCAAAATAATAGAGTAGAAGAAGAAGAGGGGGATTAGGAGATTGTATCTATGAAAAATCACCTACTCACACCCTTGGAAATCACTAACCAAGGTTCAATCATAGGCACCAAGCTTGAGGGAGAACTTCAAGTCATGAGAGACAATAACAGCCAAAATTTCAAAAAACTTCATTAAAAAAAAAAAAACAAAAAACAGAGAAGAGGGTCCTCTTTTAAAGCCACGACCACTAGGATTTGTCCCTCTCTTTTTACATCAAAATAGAAGCAAAAGACAAAATAGAAATAGGCCAAATCGTGGCCCTCTCAAGTGTGATCAATCAACCATTTATTTGGCTTAAAAAGCTGTTGGCAATTTTGCCCAAAAACAAAAACTCTAATTCCTCTTATGTCCCACCTCCTAATAATCAATATAACTATGAAATAAGAGGATAAAACCTAATAAAATACTCTAAAATTAACTCAAAACCTCCCTAATGTATCTCCATGTGTCTTCCATGCTCCTCTTTGGATGCTTCCAAGAGTGCACCCCACCAAGGCCATGCGTGGGCCCCACTATGCTCCCATGTCCTCATCAACTACCCTCTTAATACTCTGTTATTACTAACCCCTTAACTGGAGAACAATCCCCATTGATTAGGACTTATTTCATTGTTTAGTCAATATCATTTGCAGCTAAATCTGATTATGTTTCAGTCTACATTCGGTTCCCTTCTTTATGTTTTGAGTTGTATTATTGCTTAACCTCTTAATCGATCTTGAGGAGTGCTTGATTAGAGAGTAGGAATCTAGTTTATCCTTACTCATTGCCATGTGTTTTTCCTTAGATCTCTTATTGCATTTGTTTCACATGTATGGTATGATTCTACTATCAATTGATGCAAGATGGTCTTGAAAACCAAAGAAGTTCTGCCGGTATGGGCCCACAGTATGCTGGAGTATAGGCTTAAATATCCCAAAATTAATGATCCAAAAGCGATCAATTTAAGGTGATTCAAATCTGTTAAATTCTAGGTAAATATAAAAAATAAAAAAATTACAACTGTAGCTAGAGATGTAAAAATGAGCTGAAATTTTACAAGATAATAGGTTTATAGCTAAACAACAAACTCTTAAAATTTTAGGCTAAATAACCAAGTAAAAGTATAAAAACAAATCAAAACTCAAGTCTATCAAGAGTATTCTAGTTAAACAGAATTAGAAATCTAACGAATCAATGTATAAACTCAAAGTTAACAACAAACAAAGGGATGTAATTGCAATCAAACTATCAAACTGATGAAACCAAGTAACTGGTGCAATTAGAGTGAAATATGCAGGAACTATGTATGGGTGACACGTTTGATTGGTTAGAATAAACAAAATTCAAATGGGTTGGAAATCAGATAGGCAACTCAGTAAGGAGGTAACTATTAAACCAACAAAGTTTCTACTGAATCAAACATTTGTGGACGATAGAAATTCACAAAACTCATTTAAGGTTTCAGTAAACAACAGTTAGAATCTTAGCAATAACCCACAACAGGAGTTATAAACCTCAGTAGAATGTGATTAACAAATGCACCCCACATAATATTGAGAGTAAACACAGATTGACTCAAGGAAATAGAACTTGATGAAGTGCATGAGTTTTAATAGTTTAAAGTGTTGTAGCCATATAGAGATCTTGATTTTTTTTATAAATAAGGAAAGATTTTTATTAAAATCCCCAAAAGGGCAGTACGAAGTGTACAACTCAGCAACGAAAGCTAACAGAACACCATACCATCCCACTCAAACATCCAATCATGAAATTTTACATTATGTAACTCAGGTAGGTGAGATGTCCAAGGAAATAGAAGGGCCAAAGCAAAATCAAGCAATTTATGCAGTTCAACATCCACATCCTCAAAAATACGATCGTTGCAAACTTTCCAAACAGTCCAACAAACAATGGCAAGGACTGTGAACCACAAAGTCTTTACTTTGGGGGATAGATCAGGAAGCCTCTCACCACTCCACATATACAACACATCACCCATGGACTCCAGCAAAACCCAGGGCCTGCGGAATCTCCTCAAGAAGAAATGCCATATCGATAATACCACCAGGAAAAAGATAAACAAGTGTGAGACACACTCATAGCTCCTCATACATAGGCAATAGCAATTGGCCAAGTGGAAACCTCAAGGAGATTCCAAAAAGGCCAAGTGGCAATAGCGATTGGCCAAATGCAACAATGTATGGTCTGGTAGCAGAGCAACTTTGATATCTCAAAAAAATATAGAGGAGAGATGGAAGAAGAAACCGACAGTAGTTCCAAACTACTAAAGACACCACAGTCCAACTGAGGGTTTCCGGTTTAAAGTCTAACTTCAGAACCCTTAGATCAAGCCAAAGCTCATTCACATAAAATACTTCTCTATTCCATTTATTTGATTACAACAATTATGCGCATTGGAAACCCTCCAATATACTTTTTAAATTCCCTAAACCTTACTTACTTTAAAAGCTTTCTTAAAGCCCAAGCATCATTCTAATATAGTAACTCAAACTCTACCAACCAAAAGAACTTTTAGACCTTCGTATACTCGCTTTATTTAAGAACCAAGAAAATTGAAATAATATAAACAATATTCTCCTAACTGTCAATCATCCTACCCCTACATAATTTTCCTTGACTCTTTACTTAATACAAAACATGCCACCCATGTGACTTATTCCCAAAACACCATTGGACTTTAATATGCCTCGTCCAATTTTCTAAGCCCTATTTATGGGTGGTCATAGGGGTGGGCATGGGCCGGGCCGGCCAGAGCCCAGCCCTCAAATTGGCCCCAAAATACCCGGCCCAAGCTAGGCCTAGTGAGGGCCCGAGGCCCGCACTTTTATTGAGGGCCGGGCTTGGGCTTACCTTGGCCCCAGCCCGAGGCCCGCACTTTTATATGTATTATATATAATATACTAATTATTTTAAAATTATCAATAGTATATAGCTTAGCTGATAAAAATTGTTTTTTACAAT
>JAOXJP010234354.1:0-10172 GCA_025762735.1 Platanus orientalis
TGGTTGTTTCCTATATTTAATGATTCCTAAGTGTGAATTAGTGATTATTCTTTCATTTGACCCGTATCTCACCCGTATCTCGATTTTGGATGTCGTATCTCCACAATAAACTGGGATACGCGAGACGTACCCGTATCTCGGGTCCGCAATACGAGTCGCGATAACAATATTTTGAACCTTGGTTATAACAACACTTAACAAATTACTTAAAATAGGAACCATATATTTAGATAACCCTAGAATAGGAATCTGTAACTGATTCTAATATCAATGAGTTAGTTGCAGGGTTAGGACTGAAACGAGGGACCATGTTGTACCATTTGAAACCCAAAAAGAGGGCTTTGACATTAGAACCCAGGACAGATCTGGATATAAACCATAGGTGTTGCAGGATTAAGCTGTGGAGTTATTTTACTCAGGCCACAAAACTGAATTGGGTTCAAGCTATGAAGGCAGCAAAATGTGAAGGAGTTAGACTTGGGTTTGCTTAGGAGAAAACAACAGGTTTGGTGCGGGAGTATAGCTATGGAGGACAGCACCTCATGATGGAATGGTTTCTCCAAGCAGTAGCAAGAAAAAAACAAAAACAAGAGTAATAGAAGAAGAACGAGAAGAAGAAGATAGAGAAATACCTAATGAGGAAATCACCATCTTGGGTTCAAGTCTTAGGTATCAAAAGTTTGAAAGGGGTAGAACTTCACTCATAGAGGAAGAAAACCAGCCAAGAAAACTTTTTTTTTTATTCAAACTTCATTGTCGATTACAAGGGTCCTCCTCCCTATTTAACAACCCTAAAGAGAAGAAAATAGAAACAAGAAAATCTTCCTCCCTCATCTCATGTGAGATGCTAAATAGCGTAATAACTTGGCAGACCAAAATACCCTTCTTTAAGCAAAACCAAAAATTCCTTATATGTCCTAAACTTCTAATAAACACAAAAAAACATCTATGAACTGCAATAAAGTCTATAAAAACCCTCCTAAAACTCATTTAAAACCTCCATAAATCTCTCCATTGCATCTTCCTTGCTCCTCTCCATGCATGGACCCCACTAAGGACTTGTGTAGGCCCCACCTTGCTTCTATGTCCTCATCACATTCCACTCCATCTAGAGTCATATCTTCTGTTAAATCATAATCTCTAATGTCTTTTATCACTACTTGGATCCAACTCTTTGGCCTTCCCTTGTCCTTTTAGGGCCTTCACATTACACCATATTGTTATTGATTTTGTTATACATGACCGAACCATCTCAATCAACTTTCCCTCATATTGTCACCCATTGTTGCTGCCCCCAAGGTCCCACAAATGTGTTTTCAACTCTATCTTTTATGTTCTTTTCACTCATCCATCTCAACATCATCATCATCCTAGATATGCTAACATTATATATGTGTTGTTTCTTGATTGGCCAACATTTTTCTCCATAAAGCATGGCTAGTCTTGTAGTTGTTTTATAAAATTTCCTCTTCAATTTTAATGGCATGCGCCAATCACAATACTCTAAAAGCACCTCTCAACTTCTTCCACCTCATGCTATTTCTATATGTAACATCCTCGTCAATCTATCCCTCCTTACAGATGATTGATCCAAGATGATGAAAATGGTTGCTCCCAGTATTTCATGGTCTTCAATCTTAACTACACCTTCATTATTACTCTTTATTTTTACTAAAATTGCATTGATACAGCACACTAAATTTTGAACATGCTGTTATGGGAAAGAGATAAGTAAGAAAGAACAAAAAGGGAAAAGAAAAGATTACCTAGGTCTCTACCTAACTCGCATAAACCCCAAAGAGAAAACCACTCTTGGTTTAGGTTCAACAAAACACTTGCAAGATGAAAGACCACCAAGTCGTGAAAAGAAAAACACAAATTTTCATTTAAAATTAATCATCAATTCCATTCTAAACGTGTGGGTGGATTTTATAATACCCTCCACCAAAGAAAATTACAAAATTAGCTCAAAAGAAATGAAATAACTAACCCCCCCCAAATAAAATTAAAGAAACTCACACATAACTTCCTAGACTCTCTAATTACAAATAAGACCCTACGCTACTAAAATCTTCAAATAAAAACCCTTACATAGAGTATATTACTGAAAAATAAAGGAAAATAAACACAAAACAACCCCAAAACAGTTCACACAGTCACACTTGATGTATCCATGGATGGGACCCACCCACACACAATGTGGGACCCATGTGTAGCCCCATGTCCCCATCATATCCCCTTTGTTTAAAAGAACTTGACCTCGAGTTTTAAAGTGGGGTAAGATTAGCATCATGAACAAGCTCGAACAATGAACTCATGTCATCTCGCAGGGACTTGATAGTAGATAAATTTCATAGTATTCTTCAATAATCTTTGTCTCGAACTCTTCGGTGGATGGAGTCAACACAAAGGACTGAAATTCTTCCATAACTTGAGTTTGGGCTTCGACTAGGGACTACTCATGTGTTTGGGCAGCAATGCAAAGCTCTCCCTTCACCTTCACAGACTCTCCAAGTGGCTCATCAATAGGTTGAAGATCTTCAACATCCTTATTAACATATTCTTGTACACTTGTAAGCTTGTCCTCTTTCTTCATAGGATTCTCGGATTCCAACAAGATGGGATTATGAAACTCATGAACTTTTCTCTTGATGCTTGGTCAAGCCCTTACTAATTTGATCAATAAGAGTGTCAAGGTCTCTCTTGTGGTTTTCCATCATATGTTTCACATCTTTGATAACAAGCTCTTTCAATTTTGTGTTCCAAAGACGATGCTATCGTCTAAGAGTCAAGAGCGCATTCTGGTCATATCTGTACCCATACTTTGCCCTCCACTCTAACTCTTCAATATCAGCCAATACATATTTTAATTCATCCTTGACATCTGTTTCAGAACAAGATTCCAACCACATCTTAAACTCTCCAAATCTTCCATACTTTTACCGACAGTATAGGATGTGTAGAATTAGACAATAAATTCAGCCACAATAATGTGTAGAATTAGCAGTCTTTCAAGCCACAATCAAAGAGATACATGTGCTGGAAAAAATAGTGTATAGGCTGGTTATAGTGCTGGCAGCAAGGAGTAAGGTGTAAATGAAGGGCTACTGGAATTGGTTATTAGGCAAGGTTCAACTAGTATTTATAGGAGACCCATATAGCAAGTTGAAAACCTCTTATGGTCTAGGTAAGGGCTGCCAGAGAAAGTGTTGATGTAAAAGTTTAAGTCTCACAGTTAAAGGAACCAGCAGATTGAAGGGGTCATAACATGGGCAGTTGGGCTGTACACGAATTGAGATTGAACGATGTCTCAACGAAAGAGCCTGACCTGATTAGAAGTTTCCCATCATGTAAATACCTTGAACCTGGTGTAGCAAGTTGATGAAGAAAGAAAGTACCTCCACAGTAAGCTAATTTAAAGATGTCATAAGCCCCAAGCTTGAATGAAGGCTGCAATTGAGTTCCATCTCGTGTACCATTGTACTCCACTGTGGAAAAGTCCAAGACATGTTCAGATTCAGACCTCTACAGAAACCCAAAAGTCTTCACAATATGGCTGGAACAATTCCTCAAGCAGCCGTAGGACTTCCAAAATCCCCAGGTCGATATCAGTCCAACCACAAGAGTCCTATGTGAATAAGGACTCTTAAAAGTTGCTTCCTACGTGTGGTAATCTCTGAGCAGACTTCTCACCTGTCATATTCCATCAATAACCAGTCCAAGTGGCACTGAAATGGGCCCACACTCCACAATAATCTCAAGTCTCCTCTCATCAGTCAGAAAGATTCCAAAATCCCAGAAATTGCAAAGTCCTACTTGAGGTAGGAGTCTGCCAATTCTGCCGCAGGTGTCTTCTGTTTTTCTTTCCAAACTGACCAAGTCAAAACCCTCTATTGTTGGCTCCCATGTCAGATAACTCTATGTTAAGGAGACTTTACAATATTCCAAATATCAGAGAGTTATAATCAGACAAGGACTCTCATCTACGTCAAATCAAAGAGTCCAAGATGATTGGTCCTGCCAAGGTCCTGTCTAAATAGGTGGCAGGAGATGATTGGTAGGAAAAAGTGAATTGCATTTTTCAAAAATTGTACTTCACATTTTCCCTCCAATAGTGTCCTGCCACCTGTTAGACAGGACCTTAGCAGGTCATAAGTGGCAGGAGAGGATCCGGTCTACTTTTAGAGATCTCCATGTGGGATGTCTTTTAGATAAAAGAATCTCTCTCAAATCTGGAATTTTAAAGAGTCCGAATATAGATAGGAATCTCTCCTTTTGATGTCTCTCACGTGGAAAATTTCCAAGTCAGAGAACTCCCTAATATAGCCACAAATCAAAAGTCTTCTTCAAGGTAAAACTCTTCCTCCAACCAATAGCAAGAGTCCAAGTCACCAAGGACTCTAACCAAATCTGCCTTAAGCTCTATTCCAACATGGGGGGCCCACAGGAGATCACACTACTTCACTAGCCAAATCCAAATAAAATCTTCTTCAAAGAGAATCCCAAATCGTGGACAAATATCCTGGACAGATCTTCCTTTTTTTTTTATAAAAAAAAAATCAAGTTAAAGATGCCATGTATCACATGAGGGACCCACAAACTAATCGCACAACTCCACCTTCCTTAAATCTGCCCCAAAATCTCTCATAGGGAGAGTCCGACTTGGCGAGGATTTTTATTAGGAAGTCAAAACGTGTGGGGGCACTAGGATAGGTACGCACTTAAAGAAAAAAATCCCTACTAAAGGTTTAAATTGGCCACAAGAGGGACCCACCTGCTGTATTCAAATTCCCCTTGAAAACCTCCAAGATTGAAGAGTCCCTAGAGTCAAAATCTGCTGCTAAATTTTGGGTTTCCCTCTTGGTATTCATACACAACTTTGCCACCTAGATCAGGAGTCCTATTACAGTAACATCAGCTGCATGATCCTTGATTAAATCCAAAGATTCCAATCAACTAATAATGACCAAAACTATCCCCAATGTATGAAGTAGGGGCAAACTTGGAAATCTAGTTCTATGCACACCCACGATCACCCTTGAATTTTCCAGGCTGCTGCAAGACTTGAACCTTGAAACTTGGCCTGAAATTTAGGAGTTATGTTCCCCAATCAAAGCCGCATGGTTCTCCATAGGTGGGATTTGATTTCCATGCATTAAAGAAGACCAAAACTCAAGGGGGAGGTATCCACAAGGACTGTTGATGCGGTGGCACTAACATGGCTTGAGAAGTTCCAACCATTGTGGAAGGCCAAGACCAAGAGCAAGGAGCTGAAGAGGAAGATCTAAGTGTTGTCCACAAGTTTCACTTAGTAATTTTCTGTTTTGAAGGGTAGTTTGGTTATTTCTTATATAATAAGGCCATTAGAGCCAAGTTAGAAAGTTGGCTGGGAGTTGAAATTGGTTTAGAAGAAGTTTAAGACTATTTTTAGATTTTTCAGAATGTTTTTTGGTTTTTTTGGACTGACTGTACAAAGGAAGGGTATTTTGGTCCAATGGATTTAATTTCGTTTCTTTATTTTAAATAGGCTCTAAAGCCTCATTATACGATCAGTTTTGAGAATTAATGAATTGAAGTTTGGTTTTGCTCAAGGTAGAGCTTGTCTTCTTCCAAAATCTCTAGGTGAGTTCTTTCCTCTTTTATTTTCTCTCCCTTCTCCTACAATCTTCTCTTTTCTCCCATTCTTGAATTTGCTTTTAGTCTTCTTGAATCTTCACAGTTTCTTGATTTCTTTGAAATTACTTCTTTTTTCACTCTCTTTTCCTTGTTTTCTTGATTTAATCTTTTTCCTCTCTTTTCTTTAATTCAAAAATCGTTTTCTTGTTAAATTATTTACATTCTTGAATTCAAGATTTGAGTTCTTGTCTTTCTTTAATTTGTTTCTTATCTTCTCTCATCATAATTCCTTGTAGGACCCTACTTCTTAGGTATCCTATATCAACCATGATATGTGGCCTGAGGTTTCAAAGCTTATACATGGAAGAGAAAAAAATGCAGGGGACTGAGGGATTCAGCCTTTGGATTCACGAACCTCCCAAATATAAGACTAGATTGATTCTAAAAGGAAATTGGGATTGTTGTAGTAGAAATCAACATGATGTCAAATAGAAGACCTTCAAGAAAAGATAGCTGATACAGCAGCTTTACAGTACTTGAAGAAGAAGTACCATCTTTGGAAGCCTAACCCAAGTTCTACCAAGAAAGAAAGTTGACAAGTGTCCATGGTAGAGGATGTTTTAGGGTCTTTTTTATTTTAGTTTTATCATGTAATAAGGCTTTTTACAGCCATAGAGTAGGGAGTTATTAAGTAGGAGTGTTTAGAGGGCATTTTAGGTACTTTATGTTATGTTTTAAATTTAAAATAAGGGATTTAAATAGTGCTGGTTGTGCAGGTCACATAGGAGGTATTTTGAGCACTTTCTCTTAATTAAGATTAAGAGGGTTTAGAAACCCTACTGCTGTAACAATTTGGGCATAATTGATTATGAAATAAAGAGTGTTTTTTTATCCCATTTGTAGGCTAGTATTCTCCCTCCTCCTTAACGATTTCTCCAGGTAAGAGAAATCATTTCTCTCTTCAATCTCCTTCATCTTCTTCTCCCTTCTTCTTATTCTCTTCCATTACTCCTCTTGGCTCTTCCTTTCTCTTCCATCATCTTCTTCATCAGATTTCTACAGTTTCAATCTAAACCTCCATTGATAATTCATAACACCACTCCCTAACAAACTCACCTTTGCTCAAACCCCTTCACAAGGGTGTTACTAACCCTTGGGCAACCCATCTACAGTTGTTTCTCTTCTCATCAAACCTCTTCCAAATATATAGGAGATGTCATAAAGAAGGCCAGGCGGCACCTTGTCTTGGAGTAGATTTTTTGTCAAAATCTTCACTTTGGAGCAAGCTTTTGGGGAAGATTCCAACACTTTTTTAGAGGTAATTGGAACAATTGAAAGAGGTATGAACAGTATTTTGAAAGCTTGATTCTATTGGAAGTGGTGTTTGATTCTTTGGATTCCTACTGAATTCTCCATTAAGAACCTTCGCAATTTTAGGGATTTTCTAGGAAAAATAGCTAGAGGACTCAGAAATTATTGAAATTTTAACAAGAGGTCCTTGAATATCTGCCTTGCATAACCTCAAAGTTTCGGAATTTTTTGACCCCAATTGGGGGTATTTTCTTAATTTTACCAACTTTCTAGAAAATTACAGATTTGCCCCTTGATCGAAAATTCTAGATTTTATTCTTGGGTTACTTTTTATTTATTTGGAATTGTTTCACATTTAGCTCCGCATCATTTGGTATTAGAGCTTAGAGAACCAACTTATTTCATTCTAATTGGGACCCTAAGAATTTAACATGGCCAACCAAAGAGAAAGAACCTTTACTTCTCTAAATGCTGTGGTGGATAAGCAAGCACTTGAACTTGCGGGGTTGAAGATAGAGCTCCAAAACTTAAATAAGAGGGCTGATGATAAGTTCGATACAATCACAAACCAGCTGAATACTATTATTAATGCCATTAATCAATCCCTAACTTCTGAAAAGGGGAAAGAGGCCATTCAGGAAACTTCTCATCAAGAGACCAACTAAAACACTTTTTCATCTCGTCTAACAGGTTGAGGTGTTGACGGTCAGGTGCAATTTGAGGCAGTTCATCATCAATTTGAGCATAGTCCTGGAGGAGATAGGCCTAGGAAAGACTTTGCAAAGGAACATGATTACTCCCATGGTGCTGTCCAGTAGGCTATTGGCCGTAAAGTGATACTAGAGGTACTAGATTTCTATGGTGGTAGTGATACAGATGTGTGTTCCGGATTGGTTACACAATGTAAAGTCATTCTTTGATTTCCATGATATTCCAAAAGGTAGGAGATTGGAATTTGTTGAGGTTAAACTAAAGGGGATAGCTAGGATGTAGTGGGATAATTACAAGTAGGATCACAGGCCTTTAGGTACCCTCAGTCATTGGGATGATCTGAGAGCAGCAATGAGGTGCAGGTTTGAGATTCCAGAAGCCAAGCAAAGAGCCCATCTTTAGCTTACACAGATTCAACATGATTCTTCTATTGTGGAGGAAAACAGTAGCCCCTTCCATCATTAGCTACCCGTGCAAGGACCTGTTGGGATGATGATATTATGATTGCCCTTTATAGGCATGGTTTGTATCCTCAGCTTATGATGAGCCTATGTTCCACTTACCTTACTACTCTCGCCGATGTCATCCATATAGCCTACACCACAGAGAATCACTTGAGAGGAAACCAACGGACATAGTCTTTCCCTAATGGTTCATCACACATGTAGTCTCAGGCTCTAAGAGCAGTATCGAGCCACACAATTCCTAGATCCTAGCCTAGTGGGATGCCAACAATTCAAGACCAGACTACTAGACCTATATCACCTTATAGAGCTCGCAAAGCAAGGGGTTCTCATCAGAGGATTGGCGTATGTTCTTTCCAATGTGGAAACACTAGCCACAGGCAGGCACAATGTCCTCAATGAGTTGTCAGGATTACAGACAAACAACCTACATTTGAGGATGATGAATGTAGAAGTTTATATTCCGACAGAGGAGATATTTTTGGAGGCAAAGACAAATCTTTAGCAGTAGCGTCAAGACCGGCAAGAGAGGCCAATATGTGATTTGCGTCCCGTCTTGACTACTAGGGAGGTCAAAGTTACTGAGGATTGAAAGTGTAGTAATCTTTTCTATACCAAAGTCAAGTGCAACAATCAGTTGTGTTCTCTTGTGATTGATGGTGGTAGTTGCACCAATGTGGTGTTTGAGGAGGCTTGCAAGAAGCTTGGATTGAAGATTGAGCCACATCCCTCACCTTACAAAATAGCATGGGTCAATGACACAAACTTGCCAGTTCAAGAGAGGTGCATGTTTACTTATTCTTTGGGTGGATTCACTGATCAGGTGATGTGTGATGTATTACCTCTGAAAGTGTGTCACATATTACTTGGGCATCCGTGGCTTTATGACAAAAGGGCATAACACTGTGATTTTAGGAACACATACTCCTTCCAGCAGGACAGAAAGAAGATCACCATGATTTCTTATAAAGAGGCACTAGGAGTGAAGCTCAAGAAGACTACAAGTTCTTTTCTTCTCCATCAGATTCCAGAAGGTGATGGTATTCTAGGACCTCAACCCCAACTCAAAGGAGCTGAATTTTCTAAGAGAGGGGGAGTTGATGCAACAACTTTACAGTACTTGGAGAAAAAGTACCCTCTTTGGAAGCCTAAGCCCAAGTTTTACCAAGGAAGGAAAAAAGTGGATAAGTGTCTATGGTAGGGGATGTTTTAGGGCCTTTTTTATTTTAATTTTATCATGTAATAAGGCTTTTTATAGCCATAGAGTATGGAGTTATTAAGTAGGACTGTCTAGAGGGTATTTTAAGTACTTTATGTTATATTTTAAATTTAAAATAAGATATTTTAATGTTAGTCGTGCAGGTCACATAGGGGGTATTTTGGGCACTTTCTCTTAATTAATATTAAGAGGGTTTAAAAACCCTACTGCTGTAACAATTGGGGTACAATTGATTATGAAATAAAGAGTTTTTTTATCCCATGCATGGGCTAGTATTCTTCCTCCTAAACGATTTCTCTAGGTAAAAGAAATCATTTCTCTCTTCAATCTCCTTCATCTTCTTCTCCCTTCTTCTTCTTCTCTTCCATTACTCCTCTTGGCTCTTCCTTTCTCTTCCACCATCTTCTTCATCAGATTTCTACAATTTCAACCTAAACCTCCATTGATAATTCATAACACCACACCCTAACCAATTCACCTTTGCTTAAACCCCTTCACAAGGGTGTTACTAACCCTTGGGCAACCCACCTGGAGCTGTTTCTCTTCTCATCAAACCTCTTCCAAATAAATAGGAGAGGTCATAAAGAAGGTCAAGCAACACCTTGTCTTGGAGCAGATTTTTTGTCAAAATCTTCACTTTGGAGCAAGCTTTTGGAGAAGATTCCAACACTTTTTCAAGGGTATTTGGAACAACTTTAAGAGGTATAAACAATATTTTGAAAGCTTGATTCTATTGGAAGTAGTGCTTAATTCTTTGGATTCCTATTGAATTTTCCATTAAAGAACCTTCGCAATTTTGGGGATTTTCTAGGAAAAATAGCTAAAAGAATAGGAAATTATTGAAATTTTAA
>JAOXJP010234355.1:0-10172 GCA_025762735.1 Platanus orientalis
GACAAAGCTTTCTGGTAGTAAGGCTGCAATGTGGAAGGAGGAGGCTTTGGTTTGGGAGAAGGAGGTTTCGTACCCTAGTCATTAGGTGGTAAAGTACCAAGAGAAACTGCTTTCTTTTTCGGATAAAGCACATAGTAGTCAAACTTTCCCAAGGGGTCTCCAAGGAGGCTAACTTCAGGGTCTCCTGCTTCATATCTTTCTTCAAGGAGTTGCTGAGGAGATTTCTTTCCTTTACGCTTCTTGGGGTAGAGTTTCATTTCTGCCTCAAGCTCTAATTCCACTTCTACTGAATCTGTTTCATAGTCATCGCATGTACAATCAACAATCTGATGCTTCTTGGTTCTGACTTGTGTGAGCCTTTGGACCTCTAGAGGATTTACTGGCTGGAACATGAGTTGGTCCATTGTAGGGAAGGACGACGAAGAAGATGAAGATTCGTCCGGGTCCTTTTCTGGGATGAACCTAGTTTCCACCGATCCATCTTTTTTGCAAACAAAAAAGGGAATCTTAGACTGCACCGTCTCTATTTTGGTGTGGATATTCTCATAGTTGGTAATCCACTTATCTGGAAGCAGTAATTGTAATTGTTCTGTGGAAAGCTGACGTGACACATATGTACAGTGTGGAACTTTGTTTGTATCCACCTTGAGGAACAAGGCTTCTTCAGCTTTTGTGAATTCCGGAAAGGGGATATCAAAAGAGTGGTTTTGGATCCTGTAGGTAATCTGATAGTGAACAATTGCTGCATATGACGTGGCAATCTGTGGTGCTCCAGAAATCTGGACTTGCACTGCCAACGTGTTAAATGCATGAGGGTCATTTAGGGGTAGGTTGAAATTTGGATACAGTGTGACAAACACTGTGCCAGCATTAAGTGTTGTTTGGATGTTTCCAATGACAGCATGTTGATACTGGGTAAATCTGGTATCCAAAAGCCCTAAATAAGAAACCACTGGTAATCCTTTTCTTCCGTGGAAAGTGAGAGCAATCTTAACAACTCCAAAATGAATGTGGGTGTATCCTTGAGACAACCAAGGTTGAAGATATTCTCGAGGGAGTTCAATAGGGAAAAAATGTTCTGCTTCATCAGCAGGAACTTGGTTCTGGTTGAACTTGGATGCTTGCACATACTCCTTTACTAGTGTGAGAGTGGGTTTGCTTATGAGTTTCTTAAGGGTGTGCTTAAGACCAGAGGGGGTTTTTATATATATAGAATAAGGATTTACAACAGAAAAGCTTGTGGGAGGAACTCGAGCTTCATCAGGAAGATATTCTATTTCATACAAATATTCAAGCTTTGAAGAGGAAACAGATTTGAACGAGGAAGAGGATGAGAAAGAAGGAGTGGGACTCAAAGAAGGTTTAGGAAGTTCCATTATAAATACAAGAGATAGGTTGAAGATGTTTTGGAATAGTTGTCTTGCTCTTCTAATTCTTCCTTACTACTGCCACGAGTTATGCTATCTTTCATCGTTAGAATGTTATGGTAAGAGGACATATTCTCATAGATGCTGATGTCTCCAAAACGGCATTTTCTCCATCATCGGCCTGAAAGAGAACCCTATGATAACTTTATTGGTGTTTTTTACACTATCGATCTCAGGATAAACCTTTAATTAATCCATTTAGACATGAGCTACATTAGCACCTTAATGACTGAGTTTTGGGATTCTTGTTCTTATTGTAAGATTAGGAAGGTGTTTAAGTTGGACTCAATAACTAAAATAAGTATATATATATATAAACCTTTAGTTAATCCATTTAGACATGAAACTTAAATCTTCATTGTTAGACAATGATGGAATAGAATTTGTATAAGTTTTTCAGAGTATAATTTTTAGCAAGGTATAGGTGATATAGATTATTAACTTTGTTTTGGCCCTTTTGGGGTTCTTTTCCTTATTGTAAGATTAGGAAGGTGTTTAAGTTGGACTCAATAACTGAAATAAGTAAATGACAAATAACGTTGACAATATGCGTTAAGACCTTTAGAAATTATTATGCCCCACTAAACTGATTTGCATGAAATAGAAAAACCAAATTGGTAAGTTGCTTGCTTAAAATCAAGTACTTTTTACGCAATACTACCGAAGGTTAAGCCAGCCAGTCACTGCAAAAAAACTTAGTTTCATACAAGAGGGATTTGAGCTAATTAAGGAGCCCGGCAGCATCCTTTCTGGGACTTTGTATCACCTGCGACAGAATAAGCCGAATTTTTACCACATGAAACAGGAGAGGTGAGGCCCATGCAATTTTTGGTGGCTGCATGGGCCCCACTTCCCATGTTTCACACCATAAAAATCCGGCTTATTTATTCCCATCGCAGGTGATTTCATCCCCCGTTACGGGGTAAAAAATGACATGCAATTTTTGGTGGGGGGGCCCAACAAAAAATGCATGGCCCCAGCTCCCATGTTTCCCAGCATAAAAATTCAGCTCATTTATTCTGTCACAGGTGATTTCATCCCCCTTACGGGATAAAAAATGAGAAGTATGATAACATTTGTCATTCAGGACTTAACCAAGTGACGGAAATGGTAAATAAATAGGATAATTTAGGGAAAAACTTGTCAAGTGAAGGAAATGATAAATAAATAGGATAATGTAGAGTGTTTTAGTGATTATATCCATCTAGTGTCTTTGGTCAAAATACCTTCTTGCCTGCAATTTGGTGCATGTCCCTTAGTAAATGATAATGGCTTCACCTTAACCACCCCAAAAGAACATGCGCCATATCTCAATACGTCTCATGTTAATGGTTTGTAACAGTCCAATGTATCTTTGGAGCTTTAATAGTGTGCTTTCTTTTCATGATCCCAACCCCGGTGATCATCAGCCGTGGCTTTTTTTGTAGCATGTACAAAAAGACACAACAAAGACAAAAACTAATGTTAAAAGACCAAAAAACAACCCCGTTATAAAACAAGAAAAATAACCATGCTTTTTGTTAGAAAAAAAAAAGCATTATCTTTGATTTATCCAAAAGAATTGGGTCCGACTTTTGTGTACATATAATTCATGTGTAAAGTGTGCACACAGATCAAGAGCACATACATCAGCGTTGAAAAGTGATTTACATTTTTAGAGGTGCATTTTTTATGCTGATATGTCGGTCCCTTGATCCGTGTGCATGCATTGCACATGGATTTTGTGTGCAGAATATCCAGATAGAAAAGAATTGCAAAATAAAAACATGGTCACCGTCTAAGTTGGGACCCAGTTAATGTTGTGTCAGCCAAGATCCTATAAGCACACCGAATATCAAGTGGATCTACCTAACTCTATAATCATTATGTTTTATTAATTAGGTATTCGTATTCATATAAAAATCCAACACATAATTTAAAGCATTATCCATATTTGATTGCACAAGAAACTCCTTATGTATATAAGATTTTCTTTCTTTTCTTTTCTTGTGTATTTACTTCAGACATGGCTAGATGGAATATATATACACCGGATCCTCTCCTGCCACTTAGAGATGTGATCAGCTGCAGCAAATTTGCTGTAACTTTTAATGATTGGAATAAGGTTTTGTTTGAGGAAATTTTAAATACACATCCATTTTCTTCCACGTGTCATCCTTGGTGTCAAAGACACCATCCTGTCATCATCCGGGACAGAGTATTTGATCTCTTAAATAGTTTTTGGTCCTTTCTTCCCTTAATTAGCTAATTTAATTACCTTGTGTGTTCCCTATAGGTCACATTATCTCCAGTATGACTGGACTGGTACCACTCCAGTCTCTGCTCAGGATGTGACATATTGTCTGACAAAGGGTGTATTAATAAATAAATAAGTATTTATTAATTGAATATTTACTGTAATACCCTCTCTTAACCATGCATATTGATTTAAAACACCTTGTTAAGCCACATGTCTTGCACGGATTGGTACCTATCCATTGAGACTGGAGATGATTTAAAATCTGTTTCCCTTACTATTCTAAGTTTAGTGTTGTAGCAATCCCCTAAACAACGCCTCATATCCTCTGCGCCACCCCCCTTGTGCGATTTTGTGAGCCGAGGCACAAAAGAGGTATCATTTCACATTTTGGAGATGTCACATCACCCCCCCAAAAGTGAAATGATACTTCCCCTCTGTTTCGGCTCACGAAGTCGCACAAAGGGGGGCGGCACAGAGGATACGAACCCGGCCTCATATCCTCTGGGCCGCCCCCCTTGTGCGACTACGAACCCCCTTAACAATGCTGGAAAGAACTTAACGGTTTTAACCATTTTAACGGTTTAATGGATTAATGATCATCACACGTTACTAAAACCTTGTTGGCAAAAGCAACCAATATTATCGCTGAGAGTATCATGCTTGCTTCCCTGTCACACAACAATGTCAGCAAGCTTACCTCCTCCATCCATCCTTTCTTTCACAGAGATGGCCACCACCCTCCCCGAAGTGCGCCAAGCCCATGCACACATGCTTAAGACCGGTCTCATTCGTCACACTTTTGCCGCAAGCCGCATCATAGCATTTGCCGCCACCCACACCTCCGACCCTCAAACGGTCACCTACGCCCACTCTGTTTTCACTCGGATCCCTACCCCAAACTCCTACGTCTGGAACACCATAATTCGAGCTTATGCGAATAGCTGTATCCCAGAACAAGCCCTCCTCATCTTTCACCAAATGCTTTACGGTCCTGTCTTCCCTGATAAGTTCACTTTCCCTTTTGTTCTCAAGGCCTGCTCATGTCTCAGTAGGATCAAGGAAGGCCAACAAATCCATGCTCATATTCTTAAAACTGGTCTTGGGTCTGATCTTTTTATTCAAAATACCTTGATTCATATGTATGCAAGTGTTGGGTATGTTGAATGGGCACACAATTTGTTCAATAGAATGCTTGAAAGGGATGTGATTTCATGGAATGCAATCTTGAGTGCTTATTTGGAGCGGGGTTTGGTGAGGCAAGTGCGTCGCTTGTTCGATGAAATGCCTGAGAGAAATGTGGAGTCCTGGAATTTCATGATTTCAGGGTATGTGAGTATTGGATTGATTCAAGAAGCAAGAAGTCTTTTTGATGTGATGCCTTTGAGAGATGTTGTTTCTTGGAATGCCATGATCACAGGCTATGCACATGCGAATCGCTTTGGTGAAGTACTGGTGCTTTTTGAAGATATGCAAAATGCAAAGGTGAAGCTGGATAATTATACCCTTGTGAATGTGTTAGCTGTGTGTGCACGTGTTGGAGCTTTGAGTCAAGGTGAATGGATCCATGCATTCATTGATAAGAATGGGATTAAGATTGATGGGTTCTTAGCTACTGCTCTTGTGGACATGTATTCCAAGTGTGGGAATATCGAGAAGGCTATGCGAGTGTTCAGTAATACCTTGAGGAAGGACATTAGTACATGGAATTCAATAATTGCAGGCCTAGGCACCCATGGCTATGGAAAGGATGCTCTAAGGATATTTTCTGAGATGCTGGCAAATGGATCTTCACCCAATGAGGTTACTTTCATAAATGTTCTCTCTGCTTGCAGTCGTGCAGGTCTGTTAAATGAGGGTTGGTGGGTTTTCGATCTTATGATTCATGTTCATGGAATTGAACCAACCATAAAGCACTATGGTTGTATGGTTGATTTACTTGGTCGGGCTGGACAGTTAGAAGAGGCTGAGGAGCTTGTAAAGACAATGCCATTTAAGGAAGCTCCAGTGGTTTGGGAGTCTTTGTTGGGTGCTTGCAGAAGCCATGGTAATGTTGAGTTGGCAGAGCGTGTTGCGATGAAGCTTTTAGAGTTGAATCCTCAAGACAGTGCCGGTTATGTTCAACTGTCTAATATATATGCATCCATTGGGAGATGGAATGATGTTCGGGAGGTGAGGAAGAAGATGAAGGCACAAAGAGTAAGAAAGGAACCTGGTTGTAGCATGATCGAAGTTGACGGCATTGTTCATGAGTTCTTAGCTGGTGATGGATTGCACTCTCAAGTAGACTAGGTAATTGGAGGACGGATGCAACAATTTACAACCTAAATTCAGTAAGGTAAACCCTTGAACCATAAAGATGAATGAGATTGAGGATGAGGAGGAGAAGAATGCATCGTGAGGAGCACTAAGAAGTCAGAAAAGTTGCTTTTGAGCCTTTAAACAGACAATGTTTTATTGGAGCTCTGCCAAGGACTCTGTAGGCAACAAGTTGTAACACCCACAAAGGAAAATCAGAAGTGGATTTAGAGATGAAAATGTCTTCGAATGACTATATGATTGGTAATTTTGAACTGATGGGTAGTGAAGATGGGAAGTAGATGCTAGTCAAGTGTAATCCAAAGCATCATATCTGTTCTTACTTTCAATTTGGAAGTACTTGGATACACAAAGATTTGCAACTTTTTATTTATTTGTTTGTTTTATTGGGGAGGGAAAAGAGCCAAAGAGCAAAGAAGAAAAGAAGAAAAGCTTCCTGAGAGAGAGAGAGAGAGGCTTCATAAGCCTATGAAGGTTTGCAAGGTCAGTGATTATATGCCTTATGGATCTTTGACTGATCTGGTGTCAATGATAGTACTTTATGGTTTTTGTATGAATGGATGGAGGATTGACCATACATCCATCATTATGTTCACCAGGTCACCATTACTACAGTCATATACTTTGCTTTTAGGTTTTTTTTGGGATATGTGCTTATAGAGGTTAAAAGCATATAGTATTCTTCACCAGCAAACTCAAGATATTGGCAGGCTCTTAATATGCCAAAGAATTTTATTTCATTGGGTATAATGTATTCTTCCACCATTT
This sequence comes from Platanus orientalis, assembly GCA_025762735.1. Classification (NCBI taxonomy): domain Eukaryota; kingdom Viridiplantae; phylum Streptophyta; class Magnoliopsida; order Proteales; family Platanaceae; genus Platanus; species Platanus orientalis. The sequence continues at coordinate 6,751 of JAOXJP010234355.1, forward strand.
CTAAAGATTGCTAGGCTAGCACTTCTTTTTTTTTTTTTTTGGATAAATAAACAGAAATACTCTGGTTAGATTTGCTAGCACTTCTTTATTTTAACCATTGATACTAGGACAACATTGTGGCATTTTATGTATTGACATTCCGCTCATATTCTCAAACAACTGAAGAGCCCATGCCCATGCCAAAAACAGCTTGCAATCTGAGCAAATTCTATGTACAATTTACTTTGAGCTGGCCCTTAGATGACAACAAACAGAATTCACACTTACCCCTATGTCTTAATTCAATTTAATTCTTACTAGTTGCATCTCCCTAAAGAGCTCTAAATAAATATTTCCTTCCATTTTGAAGGCTTTAAAGTGGTCAAAGAACAAAAATCTGGCTAACATTTTGAAGCCATCATCATACTGTTTTCCATTACCTAATGATTATAAAAATATAAAAAGTAACCAAATAAATGCAAAAATGCTCTATGATATGAATCTAGAATAGATAGTTAGAAAAAACTACTTACCTAATTTTCTCTGAAATATTGGTTATAATTCAACAATAGTTGGATGATAAAATGGGATCTTTGTTGATTATTCAAAGTATTAAAATGCAATTTTCACAATAATGCAATAATTCAATGAGATTTTTTATAGATTTTTCATGGTAATATAAATTGGTATTTGTTACGAAATCAAATTATTGATACATCTTTAAGTTTTAATCACTCACCTACCTGCATAGAAAAATTATTTAAAAAATTGAAAAAAAATGTCAATAGAATTGGACATATCTCTAAAATTAAACAAGGAAAAATATATAAATTCTATAATAAATTATTTACGGACAGTATTTTTGAGAAAGTTATTGAAAGTTTAAGAATAATAAAAGGGGGCAAATTTCCTGCCCAGGATGGTGTCCAGGGCACCAGGTGACTTCATTTGGAATAAAATGGGAGGGAATTTGAAATTTCATATAACCCCTGCCCATTTTATTCCATGTGAATTTACCTGGTGTCCTGGACACCAAATCCTGGATAGAACATCTATTTTAATAATAAAATCATACTAAATAATTTACTGACTTGACAAAATAATACTAACAGTAACACCTATCAATTTTTAGTATAAGGTAAGTGTGGAAGCTACTAGTTAATATTTATTATAACCCCAACTGCTTCCTCCCTATCAAGAGGGGCACTTCAATCAATCACTTACCGAGTTTTAAGTAAACAGGAAGTATGAAGTCTACTAATTTAGGGCTATTTCTGACCTAATCAACTAATAGAGTTAGAGCATCTCCATTATCAAAGAGGAACACCATTTCATTAGAAACATGTCATGTTAAAATCTACCATGAAAGTAATCCAAATATTTGAACTTAAAATTATAGAAAACCTCAGAGGATTGTTATCTTAATTTGCACAGGTTCCCCATGCATGTCGAGTTCTACCAATAATGTCATTCTCCATGAAAGAAGGAATCAGGACAAGAAGCTCATAAATCTCTTTGGTCATCCATTCTTTGCTACTATTAATAGTTGAAATTTTAACAATTGTACTAATGTTACTAGCATTTCAAAAAATGGGACATAAAAGAATGCTTAACCTTAGTCTTTTGCTTGTTCTTCATTCATTTCTCCTTCTCCAGCAAGCCACTCACCAAGGGGATCACACAACAAATAATTATAACTGCATATAACATTCATTGATATTTTTACTCTCTTATTATTTTAATTTCTCAGCTTCCAATGCATAGTATAACACACATAAACCAACTCATTCAATATATATATATGGGAAAGGACGTTCTGTCCAGGATTTGGTGTCCAGGGCACCAGGGGATGTCATATGGAATAAAATGGGTGGGTGATACATTTTTTGAATATGGAATATGCATTTTATTCCGTATGATGTCCCCTAGTGCATGTCTTGGATACCATCCTAGACACCAAATCCTGGGCAAAACATCTTTTCCCCCATATATATATATGGTTGCTTGAGGGAGGAGGGAATTTTAGTCATTTTTTTAGGTAAGTAAAATATGAATTAAGAATCTTAGTTATTTTAATAAACCTAAAGCATTGCTAACATGACCTAGATTTTCCACTCAAGGATATTTTGGTCAACTAATAAAAAGGGTATTATGGGTACTTTGTGTGCTAAAAAAACTAGTCACAGTTGCTTGAGGAGAGCACTTTAGTCAGTTGAATAGACCTAAAGCATAGTTAACATTAGCTAAATCTTCCACTTAGGGTCATTTTGGTCAATTAATAACATTATAGAAGGCATTTTGGACACTTTGTGTTAAAAAGCTATTCACAGTTGCTTGAGGGTTGAGGGAATTTTAGTTATTGGAATACCTTTCGTAAAAAGGAATTGAAAATAACACCTTATGAGTTATTTCAATTCCATTGATTTGGGGTTTTATTTCAACATTCTAAAGGGATTTGACTTAAATCCATTATTGTGATTTAAAATCGACCCTAAATGACAGAAATGGATTTAGCCCCAATTCCATTTCCGTGAATGAAATAAACCACTATTTTTCTTTTATCTTGTCATTCATATTCAAATAATTAAAAGTCAGAGTTGGCAAAGTATTTTGAAGGAATGAACATTATTTATGGAAATTATCAAGCAACTGAGAGCTTTCATGAATCCAGCTGTGATGTTAATAGGGACTTGGATTTTGGACGTAGTGAATTCCTGTCCTAACAACAAAAATAATTCTGAAAGTGACTTTCCTCCATAATACAAACAACAAAAAAGTTAAAAAGGAATTTTCAACTTTATTTCTTTTTTCACACATACTTTCCTACAACACATAAACCTGGTGAGACATTGTTTTGCCTCTCTGGTTTGTGGGAAATATAGAGACAGAGACGTTCAAACATATTCTTGGGAATTTTTGAAGGATAAAATACTCCACTTCTTGTATATATGTTGTCTTAATCATGATATATCCTCATTGATTTGGGACTCATAAAATCTTTTGTCAATGTGGTATGACCTGTTTGGTACAACCACTAGTTGTCAATGCCTTTGATACTTTTCCCATCTAATTAGTCTTCAAGGTATCTTCTCAATTACAGGCATGGCATTGCCTGGTCTGGTCATTGCAACCTCTTTATGTGGAGGCACCCCTTTCCTTGAAGTCACAGGGCTATTTTACTGAGTTCCTTGTTTAGATTTGCCTTGCACCTCTGCATACTCTCTTCTATCAACAGCCGAGGGCCTGTTTGGCAGCCGCCTGTAATATAATTATTTCATTTCAAATTTATAAGGCATTTGTAGTGATAAAGTGATGGTTCAATATGAACCATCATTTATAACCATTCAGAATTATACTTATACTGACTTGTTAACTAAAATTAGAAATGAAGTCATCTTAGGTTTTTTATAAAATGAAATGATATATGTTATCAAGTATAAATC
>JAOXJP010234356.1:0-10172 GCA_025762735.1 Platanus orientalis
AGGAAAAGGTAAGCCCAATATTTTAATAACAATGTAAATTATGATGTGTTCATTTATTTAACATATTATGTTTCCTTATTTATTTTGTAAGTATTTCAAACCCGTCTAACGAAGAAACAAAGATCGATGTCATTCATTCAAGCATTTTTCATAGGGTTAAGGCCTTATATTGGATTAACTAGAGATATGGTGGTTGATAGAAATTATGGATTCAGGGCAATTATTGGATTGTTGGGATATCCCGAAGATGATTGATGGGAGATAAAAATGGATTTGTTAAACAAGTTGTAGAGTCATCTGTCATATGATGAGTAGATATATGAAATTCGTGAGCGAGTTGATGAGATAATTCAGCTACTATCATGCTTTGATGACTACCTAGGATATGTTTATTGGATGATCATGCCAGACTACGGATATCTTATAGCATCACGTTATGATGTGGTCTTATATCACTTGGGCATACAACAATGCCAAACATTCCTACCATTTAGATCACGTCTGTTGCTTATAGTTACCCACCGAGAAATTGCTATTAAGTTTGTGAATGGAAATCATTTCATTCAGGTAATTGTTATCGCTCATTCTATGATGTTATTCCAATTGTTTTGAACATTACGTAATGTTATCATTTTTTTGTAGGTCATCTCATTGTCAGGTCATCCTATTCCACCTGGAGCGATGAACTGGTATCAATATCGAGATCACATTGCAGTTGGATGGAAGCTTCTAGCATATCAACCCCAGATACAACAATTTAGAGACGTTGTTAGTTCAGATGTTGGTACACAAAAGACGCTAGATTTAGACGATTGATATATCCAACGATTATAGTTTAACAGTTCTTTTTATAATAAAGATATGTTGTAGTTTAACTCCTTTATGAGGGTTTTTTTTACTATCTTATTTTCTTGCTTTATTCATAATAAAGTTAAGCAAGTTTTCACAAACAAGTTCATTTCTAATCACAAGTTCTCTTCAAGATTGGTAAAAAGAAATCACGCACAAACCAAACAAACCCAAAAATAAATAAAATTTTGAACAGGCCTAGAGCCATAGTGGGGTGACTTTTACTAGAGGTGTCTCAGTGCCAGAATTTCCATGTTGCTTTTTGTTAAAAGAGCTTATAACGTACAAACTTTGACCTTTTTTATCCCCCTGATGCGTATCATATTTGTTTCAAGGGGATACAGGTTGCTTACTTTAATTTCCAACTCTGAAGTGGAAGCAGTTTAATGTGTCAATTTTTTTTTGTTAAGGAATTGGGATTAGTTTGTAGTTGCACGTTAAGTAAAGTGTGACAGTTAAGCGTCTCAAGCAAACCTACCAAAAAATAATACTAAGAAACAAAATATAGAAAGTGTGGGGTCATCCCCTATACAAAGATAGGAAAATGTATCTTTATCAAAAAGAAGTTTAAGTTTACATATGTTTCTCTCTCTCGTTTATCTCTAATTTATGTCATTACAGAGCTTGCAAAAGAAAGTGTAGAAAATATGTATATCAGAAGCAACTAGAGCACTTGTATCCTGGGGAACAATGGCTACATCTAACAAAATATCACAAAGTAGGTGTACAGTCTCCTCAATCGCATAAAACATGTTATTTGGAGGTGTAGAACCAACATCATATTCGACGATAGGTTCCAAAATCCCCAATGCACATAGATGACGTGGATCAGTTGACATCAAGGGTATGGTAGTATTTTAAGACTGATCGGCATCATACGTGGATCGAAACTCAGGGTTCTGCACATACGGGTGGGATACACTTGCATACCAATGCATGTACTCTAAAGTACACTCTCCAAGAAATGCAACTTCACCTAATCGTGCCCTATTACTAAGCACGTGATTATCCCAACTTTTTCACATCCTATCAATGTATGGATACTCTACCCGATACTAATTGGGATAGACACTGTACAAACATTATTATGAGGCAAATGAAGGAGAAGGAATGTACTGAATCTGATCGAATTGTCTTAGCACCCGGTTCGGATGGTAAGACTCGACCAAATCAAGGCACATCAGCATGCCATGATAGAATGCAATATCAATAAATGCATATTGTGCTTGGAAGCCAGGGTCATCATATGGGGTCTAGCACACCTACAAAAACAAGTTCAAACAAACATCAATTAAGTAATCAAGGTAATAGTTAAATCTATATAACTTAAGTAAAGATCTACACAACTGACGTAAACAAATTTATGTTTAATGTAATACCTCATTAACACTTAATGCATCAAGTGTCTCCCGCATGACCAACACGTTCTTTCCAAGTGGCCTAGTCTCTTTCCGTGAAATCCATATATAGACTCGCGGCTCGTTTCCAGTGTAAGATATGTTGGGATTAGGTGTGAGGTGAGGAAAGGAAAGTGCTCATAAACCCAACCCTCGAGCAGTGTGATGTACCCTTCCATTTGTTTTACACCCACCCGACTCGTCATTCCTAGCTAACGGTAGAGATAGGCTAGGGCTGCAACACCCCACGTATAGTCTTGCACTTCCCACAGATTTGTCAGTAGCTTCAAATACGCAACTGGCACCCACATCGAAGACTTGTTAACGAATAACATATAACCCAATAAAAATAACAAGTAAGCCTTAGTTGCACATTTAATCTGAGTCAGATAAGATTCATCATTCACCTTTCAAAACAAAGTCTTCGGCCGTTTCAACCACACAAACGTACCCCGAATGGATTGAAGCTCCTCCTTCTCATGCTGGGGCGACACTCCTAGCTGGACAGACACTAAGGTGACTGCATCCCCCAATGATAGCTTCTCCTCAGAAATTTAGACAGCCCGACCAACAATCGAAATCCCAAGTAGAGATGAGATGTCGTCTAAGGTAATGGCCATCTCCCCGAATGGCATATAGAAAGTATTAGTCTCTAGATACCATCTATCCACAAACACTGACACCAGCACCTTGTTCACAAACTTGTACGATGTTGAGATCAAGGGGTACAGGCTAGAAGTACCGATCATTAATTGAACATTTCATTGGGAGGATTATTTCTCTTAAACACCCACTAATTAATCTTTTGGGTGTGAGATAAGCATTTAAGAGGTTCTCACTCCTGCAATAAAAACAAATAATGTTAATAATAATAAATATAAACATTGAAAATTAACGATATTTAACAATAATAATAAATGAAAATAATAAATTTGTAATACATCTCGTCACCATATTGCCACAACAACGTGTCTTAAAGCTCAATAATAAGGAAGGGTCTTCAGGAGCTCCAAGAACAGGAACCTCATCAGCCTCAACCTCCTCGGCGTATAAATATGCCAAGTTGTCATCTACTTGACATGACATTGCTGCTACAGTGGACTCTCTCGACCTTTAGGCACCGTGATTTTGCCTGGCCGATTCCGTCGATGGTACACAAGAGATGCGGGAAGTGCCGACATCCATATCTATTACAAACTGAATTAACCGCCAAAAAAAGATAGAAAAAGAACAACAGATTTGATTTTCATGCTCAAACCAAAAAGATTTAAAAAAACACAATTTTTTTAACCTAGGGTCTGTTCAGACAGGTTTGAACAGCATTGGTTCTGTTCGGACCTGCAAGTTCAATCGGAACCAGTTCTATTCGGACCTGTAGGTCCAAACGGGAACTAGGTTTTAAAAAAAAAACATAAAAAACACGACTTACCTGTGGAGGAGGTGGCAACGGCAAGGAAGGTCTGACGGCGGTGGTGGCGGTAGCTAGAGGCGGGAAGAGAGGAGAAAGAGAAAAAGAGAAGAGTGGAAGAAGAGAAGAAGAAAGAGAGAAGATAGGAAGAAGGAGAATGGGGGTTTTACTTAAGGGAGGAGAAAAAAGAGGAAGAAGAGAGAATGGGGGTGTGGTGAGGAAATGAGAGGGAAATAAAGGGTTTAGGGTTGTGAGGGTATTTTAGGTAGGGGACGAGGTGTGCTGAACAGAAAAGGGGGGCTAGTGAAATGGAGGTGATGAGGGATTTTAGGGGTGCTACTAGTCCTTCCCTTGTTATTTTGTATACTAGCTACAAACGAAGTGAATTCGAAGCAAATGTATAAGCAGTTGATTCGTTTAAGATTTCTATATTTTCGAATTTGCATCCGATATTTGGCAGATGTTTGAAAAATGAATTTGAATTTGATTCCATTGAATATCGAATTCTAATATTCGAAGTTAGGAAAGAAGAATAAAGTACTTGTGTCGTCGTTGCTGGTGCCTAGTGCACTTCTCATCTCTTCCCTCCCCCTCTCTAAGATCAAACGAAAATAGCAGTGGATGAGAAGCCTAACTGGAACAGCAACGAGTGAGATGGCTTTAAGAACCTGATTTTCTCAATGGCATTTCTTGATGATGACTAGGTTTTGGGCAAAGCCTTATTCGGATGCGAGTGGAGTGGTCACTTGATATTCTTGATGTCAAAGCTCTTATGGAACCCCTAGGGTTTGTCTGGTGGTCATGAAACTTGATCTCTCCTGTCATTCTATACGGAAAAGGAAGAGAATTTTATTGTTTGGGGCATTTGGTTATCGCGACAGGACATTTGAAATTTTCTTGCACCAGCTATATATTTTTGAGATCCCATTTTCCCATTTTCTTCTACCAAAGCCCTTAAAATTAGCTCTTTCCCGAGATTGGTGATCATCTTCACAGCTCCCTTCCGTGTTCTCATAGCCGTGAGATCCAGGTTTCATCTTCAGCCACCATCTTCACAATCAATTTGCAAGTATGTCTCGGTCACTTATCCCGACCAAAAGATTGTTGATGTTCAGTCCTTTTCTAGGGTTTTTGGTTTCATCCAAAGACCAAGTGCTTCATTTATGCTCCACACTTTATTCTTTACAATATCCATGTAGGACAATGTTGATTCTTCCTTCTGAAAGGTTTTCAACCTATATGCACCAATGCTATAAAGACGGTGGGAGGTTTTGCCTGGTTCTAACGTTATAGACGATGGTGAGGGTTTTGCCTAAGTAGAAGAAGAAAAATCCCTAAGTCAAGAGGAATTTACATGTGTACATTTGTACTATTCATCTGGTCTATGCTCTTCACTCTTCACTCTCAACCCTATGTTCCTATGTTTGTTGCTTATTTGAGATGCATAACATACAGGGTTGTATTTGTGATGGGGGCACTTATAAAAACTTGGAGACTGTATATTGATAAATAAAAAATTTGGAGAACTGGGTGGGGTTAAGATGGATTTGTTTTGCATTTATGTTAAAAAAAATTGACTTTTCATGTGATTTTATTTTCATGACAAGTTTTGAGATTTATAATGGTTACAAGTATCCATTCTTCTAGTGATGGTAAGCAGACGGATATAGAAAGTTGAGTCAAAATGAGAAAAAAATTATTTTCTTTTCTTTTCTTTTTTCTTTTCTTTTCTTTTTTCTTTTCTTTTCTATTTAGCTCATTTCTTGTATAATGACAACCACCAGACGGAGCCCTAGGGAAAAATAGGAACTAAAACCAAATCGAAAAAGCTGATCACCCGCATTTGGGTCAAATCCGATGGAATCCAAAGTAGGATTTCATCGACGGATTCCCACATTTGGTTGGTTGGATTAGAAATTCATCAATTTTCCTCTAAATCCAATGGAATCCGTTCATTCTCTTTGTATTTTTTAGTTTTCCTTTTCTATCTTAGAAGGTCAAATTTATGACCAAATCCAGTGGATACTCTTCTATACTGTTTTGGCCATTGATCTCATATAGATTCCAATAAATTTGTTTTCAATTTTGTTGGTGATCAAATAACAAATAGAATCATTGTATTGTTTTTCATTCCTTTTTTAATCCCTTTCTATTTTTCGTATTTCTTGAATTCTCAAATTTCTTTTCTAATCCACTCAAATCTAGACCAAATCTAATCATCTATTGATTAGATGAATTCTCCATATTTGATTGGTTGGATTAGAAACCTATCATTTTTTGTGCAAATCCAATGGAATCCATCTCTTTGTATTTTTTTAGTTTTCCTTTTCCATCTCATATTTGTGACCAAATTCAATGGAAACTCCTCTCTATTGTGTTGATGGTTGATCTCTAATGGAATCCAAAAAAATTGTTTTTTTATTTCTTAGCAATCAAATAACAAATGGAATTATTGTATTGCTTTCAATTCCTTTTCTAATCCTTTCTATTGCTTGTACTTTTTGGATTCTCAAATTTATTTTCTAATCTACCCAAATCTAGACAATTAGACGGAGCCTAATTTTATTCAAAAAAAAAATTCTACTATTTTAGGCTACAATCTACCTGAGCTCCAATCATTCATTTTCAATTAGATCCTCTACTACCATTAAACTATCCTTAAGGTAGTATGCATATGCATCTACAGTGCAACAAGTAGACCACAAAAGTGAAAACATTTATTCTTTTGTTTTTTTAATTAAAAAAACCATATGCTCAAATTTGATTTTTTCTGTCTATGTGACATATTGTTGACCTATGCATGCAGTGCGTTGATGGTGGTTAGATCCTCCCCCATTCATTTTCTATTATATCCCCTCTATTCTAAGTATTGTCACTCATCAAGCTCAACAGCCTCATCAGTAACAGTCATTTATTTTTTGAAAGATTGGATTTTTTTTGTTGGTAAATAAAAATATGGGATTCAATAAAACAGAAACAATAGTAAGATTCCCCAAATAGATGAAAAATAGTTACACTCATTTATTTAATAATATAGGATTTATAAATATAGTAATAGAATTATAAAATTATATTATTTTTTATTCAGTACTTTTTGACATCTTTGTTATTCATACATTACAACTATTCTTTTTTTTATTCGTATATTTTAACAAATACATGAAGTTCATATCTAATATGCAAATTTACTCAGGTTGAGTCAAGCATGGGTTTGTGGATTGATGAATGATATCAATATGAGGAAAAAAAGTGTCACCTCAAACCTTGAATTAACTGGATGGGTCAAGAAAGGTTTTTCCAAAACTGAATCTTCTATAATGATTATTTTTAGGGTAATTGAATCCTTTGTAATAAAGATTGTGTAACACTTCTAGCAATGACTAATACAAAGGTAGGAAAAAGACATCTTAGGGGATTTTTTTTTTACTAATAATTAGTTATAACCACTATACTACTCATTGCACATTGCATTAGTGTTAAGCCTTGTCTGTTACAAGGTAAACCTTCAGAAAAGGAGGGAACCTTAGAAAAGGAAAGTTACTTTTCATTTCCCTCCCTTCCCCTCTCATTCCCATCGTTTTGGTAGGAATAGGTGAATGAGAAAATATATGAAGAAATGGGAAAACATGGGAAAGGTTCGACACCCTAGGTGGTTTTACCAAGTTTTCCCATCTGGCATCCCCATGCATTACACTGCATGAAAGTAGGGTTTTTCGGGCAAAAAAGTACAGTTTCCCTTCTTTTTCCATGGTTTACCATGTAACAGACAGGCCTTAGGCTTCGTTTTACCATCCCAAGCTAGTAGACTAAGGTAAAGTACTATCAACAAAATTAGTAAAGGACCAGAGTAGATCCTCTTTGTTATAGTCTTGTTAACGTTTTGGTATATACATAGTGCAATGTGTGGGAAAAAAAGTGTGATGTTTTCCCTTCCCATGATCTCATTTGTCATCACACATAGCATTCTAGGTTTGCTTATACATTAATAAAACTATAACAGACATGCAAGGATCCGCTCTGGGAAAGGACTAGCGATTTGCAAGCATAATTACCAAAACCAAGTAACAAACCCAGTGGTCAAATTAGAAAGGTCCAATTTTGTCACTATAGCTGAATTAATGGTTTGAAACAATTTGATGGAATGACAAAATTTTAACTAATAATTATTACAAGAAAAAATAATAATTTGTTTTCAAACAAACAAATCCTTGATGTAATGGAGGGATACAAACTACTCATAATATAATATTGAAAAAGTAACTTTGAAAACTTATCATGTACATTTTTGAGAAAAATAATATCTTAACCAGTTATTGGAAAAACGAGCAATTACTCGACTGACTCTTCTCTTCTTCTCTCACGTACACATATATGCACAAACAAAAATGCATTAGTTCTTTCTTCAATATCTTATATTGGGTATGACTGGCAATTTATGCTATTGATAGAGAGAAGAACTTTGATTTTTCTCTTAAAAAATAGAATCAACGGAAAGCTCTTGTTCTCTGTGTGCTCCCAGTTTTGGGACATTTCTAGCTTTTCCTAGCAATTTCAAAGAACAAGCTATTCTCGTAACTCAAATGTTATATATATATATAGAAAATGTTTTGTGATGAGAAAGTGTCTATACTGTTTTATAGTGAATTTTGAGTTAACACATCATGTGTTTGGGGTTCCAAAAGGTGTTCAGGTGTAAAAAAAGAGACACCAAATTAAAACACACACACACACATATATATACATAGTTTCTAAGGAAAAGGGAAAGAAGTTGTTCCTTCATTGATTTAGGCCCCGTTTTGTAGACTTCTTAGATGATTTTAACTAACTTTTGGGTTGCAGAAATCAAAAGTAGATGATTGAGGCGTTTAGTTTGCAATGTTTTATTTGACTTCTAAAGGGATTTATAAGTCTATAGAAAATAGAAAAACCAACTTCTAAGAGAAACAAAGTCATCTTTTTTTTTTAAGGAAGTAATGTTTTGGCTTCAATTGTAATGCCCCCATACCTAGACTCAGATCTCATCCATATGCGTCCCAGATTTAGAGCCGTTAACATTGACACTTGATCCATAATCTATAACATTTAATAACATGCAGAAGCGTGAAAACATCTGTTCATGCCTTATCAAAGACATAAGCCCTATTTATCATCAATCCATAAACTCTTGATTCATAACCATTACCTTTAGTGGAAGCATAACTCATTCATAACATATAGTTATAACCATTCCATTTCAAATGAATAATAGAGTGCAATAAAAACATCACCCTATTTACTCAAGTATAAAGTGACCATAAGCATAACATAAAAGTGTCCACAATCCCATAATATCCATAAGAGTACCAATAGTTTCAATTCTATTACATACGATCCAATAAACTGAAATTATTACATTCATCCAAATAAGGTTATAAAGTCTCAAAATGAACAGTTTTCATTCATACTAGTTCATCAAAATCGGAATCACTTTGTCCCACATCGACCCGATCACTCAATCATCTCAGCCAAACTTATGCCAATTGGAGTGAGCTTGACAGGCTCAATAGGTACAAATGCAAACCAAGTTCAAGTGATAAAGACGAGGCTTGAACATAAATTTATCTTATATAACATAAACATGGATAGCAATATGAAGCTCAAACAATAGGAAGCAATAGCAAATAAATCCATGGGTACAATCAACTGAGCCATTAATATAATCAATACCATGGATAATAGAGGAGTACATGTCACAATGTAATGATAAGTGTATCATCATTCATTTTCGGAATTAGTTAATACATGATTTTTTCATATTTATATTCATATCTCTTTTCAATAGTTAGCTCACTTATCATTATGATTAAATACATTCATATTACGTGGTTCGTTTATATATAGACTTGATCAAATGTCTTATTCAATAATTCATATCACTTGTCAATAGATTTCAAAGATTCGATCATTATTCTCCATTGTAGTGATCCAATAGGAGTTCTAGAAACTGTGTTCAATAAGATTCAATATGAAGATAAGACATAAGTTGAGTCAAAATCAATAACTTTCATTATAGTGACCCAATGGTAGGTCTCATAATGATATTCAAAGGTTCAAGGGTTCAAAGTTCAATAAAGTTCTCTGTTTTAACCCAAGGTTAGGTCCTTCCCTTGTTTAGACCCTAGGTTAAGTCTCGCTCTTGTTTAGACTCGAGGTTAAGTCCCTCTCTTGTTTAAACCCAAGGTAAAAGTCATCAAAATACAAAATTCTGCTCTGTTTCAACCCAAAGCTAGGTCCCTCCCTTGTTTAGACCCAAGGTTAAGTGTAACACCCCACCTCATGATGCACATATACTGAACATGTGTAATACTTAGAATGTTAACACATGTCACATAATTTCTATAGACACATAAGATCACTTAAATGCACATATGCTAATATGAACATTGGCACAACTTTAGAAAGACACTAATAAAAATGTGAAAAGAATTTATGAGTCAAAATTATACCTTAGATAGGCATAGAAGTCTAGAGTCCTATGC
>JAOXJP010234357.1:0-10172 GCA_025762735.1 Platanus orientalis
TTCATAATCTAAGACATAATTTTAAGTTAAAAACTTACTCTTTGCAGTATGAAATTAAGTATTACTTAATATTTTTTATGGGTCGGGCTATGCCTATTAATGATTAGTATATATTCGGGCTGGGTCGGGCCTATTAATGAATAATAGATATTAAGGTTAGATTGGACCGGGTTTGAGTTTTTTCAGCCTATGTCCAAACTCGGCCCGAAATATGTCGGACCCTGTCATGTGTGACCAAACTCGATTCAAGGCCAAGTTTGGTCTGTCCAGCCCGACCAAACTACTGGCTAGACAAGTCGGGTTTCGGGCCGGCCCAATCAATTTTGCAGCCTTAAGCATGCCTTTTCACAATGGGAATTTCGCTTTGAGATAATCAACATTAACAAGAGACAGATTTCCTGCAGTGCAAAATAAAGCAGCGGCCCCGAAGAGTCAGATGATGAGGAAAAAAGTGAACCACTATTATTTTTTTGCACGCAAGGTTGGTGTTTTTTCACTTTTCAACTGCATGTCACTCAGCACTTGATTCTTCAAGGTCGCCGCCTCTTTGTTTTGTGACGTAGGAAATCCGCTTTAACATTAACATGTATATAATTTTTTATTTTTTAATTTTTTATTTCTGATTTGGCTACTTGAGAGCACTTGACAGCTGTCAAAACCAAACTCCTGGCAGCAGAGATTGACAAGGCGGCACCATTCATTGCAAAATAACCGCAAGGGGATTCGACCCTTTGCCTTCCCCACAGAACGTTGACGCTGCGGCTACCAGTGCACGGGGCATTGTAGGTACATGGATCTGTTGACTGCGCCCCTTAAGTGAGACCCGCAACATGGCTGAAGTCTGAAGAGGCAAAAGCACGGGGCATTTGGCATTTGCCTCCATGAGATTTCTGTATCTTAAATGTTGAAAAATGATGACAAATGCGTTCGAACCCGTGACCTCACACATTTTATTTTGGACGCAAAGAAAACGGACAAATTAAACTTTTAATAAATAATTAAGGATTCTTCAGGATTTTTATCCCCTTTTCTCTCTTCACTCTAGCTGAGAAATTCATCCATATTAATATCAAGGTCTGCTTGTTTCATTTTAAAAAGATTTCCTAAATTTAACCCAAAAATAAAAGAAGAAGAAGAAGAAGGAAAAAAAGAAAGAAAAAAAACAGATTTCCTTATCAGTAGATCGATTGAAAACAGTTAAAAAGATAAAATAAAATTAGTGAGTATTTTTGAGAAGAATTGTCAGGGTGTCGAGTTTCGATCATGGCGATTGTTGAGAATGTTGGGGAGATTTGAGGATCAACGTTAGTTCTTCGAGTCGGAATTTCAAAACTGGCGCGAAGGACTCGCATACTCCCAACGATCTCGATCTACTGAACCTGAACGATTTAGGGCTTTCGATGGTGAATTCCAATTTACAGCAGAGTAAGCAAGTCTTAGGGTCGCATGATCAGGCGTTCCAAATAAAGATCCAACAGTTTCAGCAACAGCAACAGCAACAGAGAGGCGATCCGCCGCACGTCAGCGACCACAAGCCTCAGATGTCGCAGGTTCCGCACAACCTTGGGCAAGGACTGACGAACGGGGTGCAGAACTTGCATGTGGGAGCGATGGCGACGCAGCACGGGGGCGCGGGGAAGTCTGGGTTTGGCCTTGCGCATCAGCGATCAAGCGGTGTTGATTTTGAGAGGAACGCAGAGGTCGGTGAAGGGTTCAATCGGGATATGAGGGATTTGGAGGAACTCCTCTCCAAGTTGAATCCGATGGCCGAAGAATTCGTTCCTCCCTCGCTTGCTAACCATGGATCACTCGGTGGTCTTTACACTCAAAACTTTATGCTGCACAACGCTGGCAACGACATTGTCAACGGTAACACAGGGAGACGGGTAGGATCAGAAGTTCATCCTCTCTTTTTCCTAACATCCTATAATTCCCAGCCTTCTTCTTTCTCCCCTCCTTTTTTCCCCCATTTTATTTTAAAGTTTCAATTTTGTTGATGGGTTTTGTACTTCTTATCGTTTTGTTTTACCTTAATTTTCCTCCCTTCTCCCCTTGTTTAGAAGAAGAACAATTATAGTCAAGGAAGGCGGAAGATGAATAGCCGAACGAGTATGGCACAGCGGGAAGAGATAATTAGGAGGACTGTCTACGTCTCTGATATTGATCAACAGGTAAGGAATTGCATTCGTTTCAGGGTTGCTTGTTTATTTATTTTTGTGTCTTTTGCTGCTTTATGGTACTTGGTTTGCTACGCCTCTCCACCATGGTCTTTACTGAATTTTTTAATTTGTGTTTAGGTTACTGAAGAACAGCTTGCAGCCCTCTTCATTAATTGTGGACAGGTAAGATAACCTCTGTTTTTCATTTGGCTTGTACTATACTGCTTTAGTTTTGTGAAGGAAGAATTATGTCTCTGAATAAGTTTCCCTTCTTGGGCTGAAGGTTGTTGACTGCCGTATATGTGGTGATCCTAATTCCGTTCTCCGTTTTGCTTTTATTGAGTTTACTGACGAGGGTAATTTTCGTAACCTTAATAGGTTATATGTTTTACATTTTTTCTGAACTTTCGGTGCTATTATATCTTACACCGATGGCTTTTCTGGGTTTGAGCCAATGCAGAAGGTGCAAGGGCTGCTTTGAGTCTGGCGGGGACAATGCTCGGATACTATCCAGTGAGGGTGCTGCCATCGAAAACTGCAATTGCACCTGTTAACCCAACATTGTTGCCAAGGGTGAGAAAGCCTTGTGAATATGGTCGTATACATTTTGGTATACTATGGAAACGCTTCATCTATTTTCCATGTAAATTTAACTTATTTAGAGTAATGGACACCTTAGTCTTGCTGATCCATAATTTTTCTCATAACTTGATGGCTAAGTGGTATTCTGGTCTTCAGTCTGAAGATGAACGTGAAATGTGTGCAAGAACTATTTATTGTACAAATATTGATAAGAAGGTAATTTGGGATTTCTTAATTGTTCTCAAGTGTGACAAAGAATGTGAACTAGCAAACCTGTTTCTGATTATGTTCTTCATTTGGTGTAGGTTTCTCAAGCAGATATCAAACTCTTCTTTGAATCAATTTGCGGAGAGGTTTGCAGTTGCTACTGTCTTAATTCTATGGGATAAAAGTATTGTTTCTTCATTAGGTCTTGGCTTTATTTATTGAGCACATGTGTGTTACAGGTTTATCGCATGAGACTACTTGGAGACCATCAAAATTCTACCCGTATTGCCTTTGTTGAATTCGTAATGGTAATTTATTGTGCCTTTTTCTTTCTGTATGCTTCTGAATTCCTTACCATTCTTCGTGTTACTTTGCTGTTTTGAGCTATGGTGTTTGACACAGTGAATTGTTCATAGACATAAATGAAATCTATTATAAGTTTATAATTAGAAGGGAATAGAAGATGCCAGGTTTGAGATTTGTGTCAAAGGGTTTGGAGCGTAAAATCCATTGAAGCCAATAGAGGATTTAATAGAAGCCATGGAAGGATGTTGTACCTTTTCTTCTCATGAATTGTAGGCAAGAGTTCCATCCCCACATGCATGTGCCTCAATATCATGGTCATGGGAAGAGCCTGAGGATGCTGTATCTAATGAAGTTGATGACAATACAAACCTGTATCTTGGTTGGGCGTATAGTCTAGACTCTTTCTTTGATGGTTTGGATTGCCTGAAGGGCGTAAGCTTCAATTTTCTGAAACCAAACTTAAAGGGACAGTAAGGATGTGGTAGATGAAGCAATAGGATATTTATCATAGATCATGTTTGGGCATGGTAAGAATCTGGGAAGAGATGAAAGTGGCAATGAAGAAATGGTTCTTACCAACAGATTACAAATAAAGAGTGCACCTCTTGTTTACACTGCTCCCACAAGGGAATATTACCATAGAGGAGTACATTAGCTGCTTTAATTACTTGGCCACTTGTGCAGATTTTGAGTGGGATGAAGGGGTAATGGTTTTCTATGTACGGCTATGGCTGCAACACAGATTTCTATAGGCCTTGCTTATAGCCATCTTTCTATAATGGATGATAGGATACATGTGGATTACTAGGTCGAAGAAAACTTGAAAAGGGCAGCTAACGTGAGAATTTTCAGTGAATTTTCAAATGTAAGGGTCTGATGTTTTATCATTAGCCTTTTTGGCTGGTTGTTCTCTTTTCTCTTAATAAAATCGCCAATTATAAAAAAAAGGGTTTTCCTGAAGGTGATACTTAAGTTAATGGATCTATTGTTGAGAAAACTTCCACTAGATCTCAAGCTAGTGGTTTATTTTCAATTTCTTCACAACTAACACGTAGTTTCACCCCACCACGTGCTAAAGACTATGAAGGTTATACATCTGAAGGCAAGGTCGACATCAAGTGTGTCACTTATAAAGATTTTGGGCACTTTTTAGCTCAATGCCCGAATTGTTTGATGGCCTTTGTTGATAAACATTGGTTGAGGGTGCTAGTGCATCCCGACAAAGAGAAATTGTAATTTTGTAAGTGGAACAAGAGAGTGATGATGATGGTAATGAAAGTGGTGATGAACAGTTGTGCTATGCGTAAGAATACATGATATATGAGAGCATGTCATTACATGTATACAGAGATTGGTGTGGTATTGGTATACTATACTATACCATATTCTTAAGGATTACTTTCGCTCTTCGTATTCTTAAGGAACAAAACTTACCTGATTGTTTAGTGGAAGGAGACTCTAAGTCTGTGATCAGTTGGGGGGAAGGTAAGGCTAAGGGCTCGTGGAGATTGCATCATCTCATTTGTGAAGCACGTGCTCTCTTGAAGGAGGTAAATGTGGAGTTGATTCACATCCCAAGGGCTCAAAATAAGGTCTCCTAAAGGCTCAAAATGAGGTCACGGACAAGCTTGCCAAGTGGGGAGTTAATCAATTTGATATGTTTATTGTGGGTCGTTTTCCTGTTTATTAGTCTTTCGTGTTTTGCTTTTTGGCTGTTTTGGTGGGTTTAATCCTTGCCTTGTTTGTATTTTTGTTGCCTCTTTTCTTCTCTTTATATAATTCGTTATTCATAAAAAAAAAGAAGATACTATACCTTATAGAACTTTAACCCATAAATTTTCCCAACACCCTTTCTTCTTTTTCTACTTCGTTTTAATCAAATCCTAACACACATCTCCATTACACACCCCAAAAACAACTTCGTATCAGAGCTAAGAGAATGCAGAAGCAACCTAGAGATTTGTTGCGTATGTCATCAGTTTGTATGGATGTTGATGTCATCCATACGGAGGATCTAAGTCAGTGTTGGTGTTTCATGTATTTATTAGATCTGAATTTTAGATGATTTTTCATGTTGATGCCGAAGGTGTTTGAAGAGATCCAGTGATTTTATGCATTTATTAAAGTTTTTGGCCAAAAAGTTAGATTTATAACCGGTCGATTTTATATCTAAATGAGGAGTTTTCTTTGAGATTTATCTCTTGATTTTGGTTCATTTCTATTTGTGTGGCTGTTTGAAACAAATTTCATGAGGATTGGCCAAGTACTGAAACTTTGGTGAGCATTTTTGTTGGGTATATCTACCGTTCAACTTGTTTTTTCATTTTTTTTTCTATATTTTTCTATCTCCAGTGCTTGTAGTTGTGGTCTATGGTGTGTATGATGGTCAACCACTGATGTTGGAGCCCTGTGGTGTGTGGTCGAAGGTAGGTTGGCTTGGGCCACCAAAAATGGTGGCTCGATCCACTTGTGTCCTCATGCCCTAAATACCTCTTTTTGCCAATTTTTTGGTCTGCATATTTTTTTTAAATAAATTCTTTTATGTTCTCAACCATGTGAGGATTTTTTAAGGCTTGGGTCAGGTCTTTCAAAACCCTTCCTAGGTCATGGCTAAGTCCAATAATATTTTACCTTTAGTTTTACTTGTGATCACTAATGAGCTGAGCTAAGAATCTGGAAACTTCTTGTGATGAATGCTTTTGAATCACATGTCCGTTGAGTTTTCGATCTTTGCCGGGGTCTTGTGATGTGCTTCTTGAAGTTCTCTCTGGACTTAGAATTCACATGGCTTACAAGATTCAAACTCAGACTAACATGACTTACATGACCTAAACTTACATAGAATTGACAACTACAAAATTTACCCTAACAGAATAGACCTCAAACAATGAGGGAGGAATGTTTAATCCTAAAGGTTGAATCCTTGTTTGTTCAAACTCTAGATTCGGTCCACTTAGTGACTCAAATCCTCTATTCTCTTCAACAAACTTACGAAAAGTAGTAGCATTTCCAGCACATAGAGCTGGAAAGGTTTGATAGTGATCGATCTCCTCCCAAATATGATGAAGTAGGTCGATATTATCTATTCTCCTTACTTCTTCTGCCATACTCGCTAATGAAGCTCATATACCTTAGCAATCTGGCCTACTTCAGAGTAAGTCCGTGCTGAAGAATCCCTTATCTCATTGATTGTACTCAGGAAACCGTATATATAACAAATAGCAAATTGCATAAAGTGTAGCAACCAAGAGACCACCACTTTGGAATGAAGGATCCTTCAGATCAGGAGGGGAGATCTTGCAAGAGATATACTCCCATTTGCCTTTGCTTTTAATAGTGCACTCGACTGATCGGGACTAGGCGAAGTAATTGGTTTCATCAAGCTTGACAGTGGTAATCAGAGTATTAGCGATATCTGGTGTTCTTGTGCTTTGTCCATGACCACTAATATTGGGCACAATAGTGGTAATCTGAGTTGGAGGGGTTTGGTTGATTCTAATTGACCATTGTTCTGCTGGCTTGATTTTAACATAGCTACAGATAACTCACACTGCACCCTATTCAAGAGATCATTGCAATGCATTGACACAACTTTTAGGATAAGCTAAGTCTGCGCACACCAAGGTTTTCACCACACTAAAATACCCAAGAAAGCTAAACAACCACTAATCAACAACAAATCACCAGCCACAAGTTACCAACCATGAGCTACACATACACCACTCAAATATTACAAACAAGATGTAAAACAACCTTCACAAGCACAGGTAGAGTAAGAGAACCATCCACACAAGCTCCAACAGACATTGATATGCATAGACTCCCTTAAAAAAACCACCATCAGGCGTCAATGGAAGGGATTACCAAAAATTTAAAGAAATGCATATAATCATCATTGAAACTTGGGGTTTATAGCATGGAGAGCCAGGAAACACAGTTGTGATCACAATTCCTTTAAATCGAGGCCTATAGGTTGTAGTCTTGTGGGCTGCAGCTTGAAATCTTGAGAGAACGATGGTGTTGCAAGTATAGTTTGGTAGTTTAATCACCGACACTTTTGTACAAGCTCAAATCTCGTGGGAGTTGTGTCATTAGGTCCCCAACAATGTAAGGGATTCATGTTGACTATCGAATCACATAAAAAAACCCAAAATTTAATAGGATTTATGATTTTTTCCAAAGCAATCACTCATACTTGCACCTCGATTGATCTTATGACTCTCACCACCACTGGACTTGCCCCACCACCTGCTGCTGCTACCACCAACACCTCTACTCTACCACTGCCCCCTCCTTGCTCATACATAGGAGGACCAAAATCTGGCCTAGAAGAGTGCATACGATGTAGCTGTTCTCTCTCATGCATATATGCCATGCTTGCCCTCACTGCAAGCCTATATTAGTGCCTTTGCATCTCTATATCACATTTAGAGGGGTATTGTAATTTATTATCATCATCATCATCATATTGATGTGCACCATGTAATGTGACCTCCCTCAATGTTGCATCCCTGTCCTTTCTAGTCTTTTTATTTGCATTTTTTTTTTGTGACCAAGTGATCGCTCATCAATCTCCTAACTTCGGGTGAGACAGTGCGATACCCCTCTATGTTACCCACTAGCTAGATGTTGTTTCAGCCGGGTTTTCCCACCACTATACAATGCCCATTTGGTTTTTTATTTTTGATTTTTTCGATATATTTTTAAAAGAAAATAAATAAATATTTTAATTATCAAAAATTATTTTTAACAACATGAATGTGTAGATCTATCACATATGCATTGCATATAAACAACCTAGAAGGATTAGAGTAAAAATAAGGCACTTACCGAAGTTATTGACGAAATTTCGGGTTTTGGCTTTGATTCATCAATTCGGCCGAAATACAAGTTTTAAAATGAAATGGACTCAAGTGGAGTCCGAGATTTAGCTTTAGGAATTCAGTAAAAAATTGCAAAAAAAAGAAAAAGAAAAAGAAAAAAGAAAAAAAAGTTTTTTTTTAGCGATTTGAACACTTGCAATACAGGCTGCAAAACATGATTTTGAATGGGTTTCACCTCTTGCGGGATGTTTTATACAAAAAAGGCTAAAAATCTCACATGTGTTGCGAGACATGTGCGATACATGCGATACGTGTGAGATATTTCGATATTTAAAACCTGGGTTCAAAACCTGTCTTCACGTTTACCTATAAAAAAATAGTATCCCCAAGTCGCGATACAGCCTGTATTGTGCGATACTTTAAACCATGGTGGATAGGACACTATGAAGACATTTTTTTCTGGAGATCTTGTTGGTGTCGGATCCTTAGGCAAAAATGTCAGAGTATATACTAAGAATTGGCAACGTAGTTTGAGGAGAGATGCCTTTGATTGGGAAATACAACTGATAACCAATCTTCTGGCCAGGTTAGAGTCTTGCTGAGTATGTATGGAGCAAGAGGACAGCAGGATATGGGACCCCAACTGAACCAGGATATTCTTTGTGAAGTCATGTTATAAGCTACTTGATTCATCTAGCTTAAGGAGGATCAAATGGGAAGAGATTTAGTATAAACCAATCCCTCTGAAGGTGTAATTCTTCCTTTGGACAGTGGTGTTCAGCAAGATGTTGATGATGGATAACTTGAGGAGATGAGAGTAGTATCTTGCAGACATTTGTCTTTTATGGACAAGAATGGGGAGTCCGTCTTGTACATGTTACTTCCTTGTTCTGTTGCTTGGGAGGTGTGATATGGAGCAATGAAAGACTTTGGGATGTTATGGGTCTCACCCCTAATCTGGAAAGCATGCTGTATGGATGGAGAACAAGACCCCTTAATGCCACGGAGAAGAGATTGAAGATTAATGCAAGCAGCATTGTGCTGATCTTTATGGTTGGAGCATAACAATAGTCTTCAACAACTATTCAGAGCTATCGTACAGGGTGTACATGAGAGTAAAGGAAAGAATCATTTTTTGGCCTTGAATTGTAGAGGCTGTGAAAGTTATGGAAATGGGAGACTGTTGAGGGAATGGGATTCTGTAACTGGGCTTCATAGGTAGGAGGGGAAATACCCCTACTACATGTAATATACGTAGTCCTACATTCCAGCATTCCCAATCCTTTTCTTCTTTCCTCTATGCAAAACCCTAAATCTAAATACATCCAATTACTATCAAACTCCTTGGTATCAGAGAAGAGACAGATTTTTTTTCTTCTTTTTTTTTTTTTTGTAAAACTTTGAGATACATCAGCAATCTGTACGGAGTACATACTGCTACAGTGACCTGTGGAGAAAACTCCAGATTCTAAGGGAGGACGGATAAAGGTAATATCCGGAATTTTTCTGATTTTTTTTTTGAAGGCTGGAGGTATGTTTTATAGAAGGTTTTGTGAAAAATGTTGAAAAACTCAGATTTCATTTGATCTGTTTGTGTGCAAGATCTGAGGTATTTTGAGGGGGATGGACAGTAGATTCAAGTCCATTACAATATGAAGGATTTATAGAAACTGATTTTAAGAAATTCCAGGCAATATTGAAGCTGCTGTGGACATTTTTCAGTGGCATAGTTACTGCTCGCCCAGATTTGGTTTTGGGTTGAATGTTGCTCAGAACTTATTGTTGACACTTGGTCGTGGTCGTAGACCTATTAGAATTTAGAAAGCTGTGAAGACTGCTGTCATTTTTGTTATTTCAGTGGTGCTGCTGTTATTCGATTTCTGGGTTTATTTTTTAGTGCAATGTTGTCCTCAAAGCTGTGTACTTGATGTTTTCTTCCTGCTGTGGATGTTTTGTGTTGTGCATAGCTGGGTTGAAATTAATAACTTTTGAGTTCCTGAAGTGCAATGATAAGGTGTATGTAGAGACCTAGACCATGTTAGATGCATTAAAAGTGAGGATTAGAGAGTCTTAGTAAAAGATGAAGAGATTAAAG
>JAOXJP010234358.1:0-10172 GCA_025762735.1 Platanus orientalis
GAATCAATTCACTTTTTGAAGGTTTTTGATTCTCCCTCCTGAGTGGTCACATCAGGAGTGTGGTGCACTTGATATGGTGCCTTATCCAAGAGTCCAAGTCAACTGCCACCTCTTATAGGGTATAGCTGTCACTGGGGCCCTAAGTGTTTACATTCTAAAATGTCAAATTTGTTTCTGGCCCTAAAGAAGGGGGATGGAAGGAGAGGGGAAGGGTTGAAGTTTGACTTCGAGGCAATGGTAATTGGTAGATGTTGAAGTCAATACTCAAATACCTATTCTTATCATTTAATTATGATTTAAGTAGAGTGTCAAGAGGTTTTAAACATCGAAACTTCTTCGCATATAAGTCACCTTATTATTAAGAAATTACCATGATTATCCTCTTCACTAATAACAATTACTACTTTTAAAGGTTTCTTCTTGCTCTCTAGATGGAATGTGACTCCTTCATAGCTCAGGGGATTGGATCAGTTTCAAGTTCAGTCAACAGATAGCAGTAAGAAAAGTTTTGGCATTGAAGAGACCTCCCCATAGAACAAAATTAAGGGGTAACTTTGCCATGCTATATTTGTTGATGTTATCGCCAGCGGCATACACAAGAAGGACCCTTCCCACCTTTATTTGAAAATAATAAATAAATAACGAATTAATTCATGATTTACCCACAAAAGGCTAATAACTTTTCCTTTGTAAGCTTCTGTGGTGGTCATAATCTTAAGGATTTTTTTTTTGATAATTAGATTATTTTTATAATTTGCTTATACATTAGTTACATTTTCTTAACAATCAACGGGAAAGAAAGTCAAGGGTCGAGATAACTTTTACTTGCCCTTTTCATACGAACCCTTTGCACGTTATCAGGTAAGCCTAATTAATGAAATTGGGAGAGTAAATCAACCACCCCCCACCCCACCCCACCCCAAAAAAAAAAAAAAAAAATGTGAAATGATACCCCTTTCTGTCTCGGCTCACGATGTCGCACAAGGGGGGGTGGCACAGAGGATATGAGGCCAATGAAAGCAGGCAACCGTGTACCCATTTCAAACGAGTCAACATGTGCTTAAGTTTAAGAGCTGCTACTCGTACTCGGTTTTTATGACCGAGTCCCACTAAGCCTCAAAGCAAATTTCCCATTGCCCGGTCTTTAGTTTTTGTTCATGAACTCGTTTCAAGCCAACTTGTCTAATTAATGACCAACGAAGTGTTTTCAAGTCGATTCAACCCAAGACCTCTTTCACAGAAAAACTATATTGCAAAAGCCATCCTAATCAAAAACATTGGTGACTTAACTAGGTTTCAATACCTATGTTATATTAAAATATTTAATAAAATAAGCCTTTGTTCCAAGTTTCTTATTAATTTTCAATTCAATCTAGCTTGAGTGAACGAACCGAGTCAAGCTTCTGGCAAATTGGAACACTTTCCAGGTAAAACCGCACAGTTTACTCGGAAAGTTATGACTTTTGGAGTGAAATAGACACAGCCTTAAATTCTTTAATAGGGCTAGGTAGCCCCATCAGGTCTAAGAAAATAATTCAATATTTTTTAATGCGTTTGGATACACAGACCTACGCGTAATAGCTTATGTGGGGTCCGAAAGATTCCCCGTGTTTATAACATCATGTTTTGAAATTTCATTGGCTAGCATTACAAGGGAAAGAAAGAGTCCAATAATACATTGTGTGGTCTAAATTTGATGAAGCTCAATTAACACATGGCCGTCCTAGGCAATATCGATCATTATGTATGTATAGAACACGTCTGTTTAATTAGAATTTATGAGATTGGGCCCAATGGATAATCTGGTTAGGGGTAGTCTACTGAACAATGGAATGACTTGTGGTTTTGGACAACAGTCCAGAGTGGCTGCTGGGTGAAACAGTCCCAAAAACAACCTTGACTTGGTACGAACAACCCCCCCCCGGTGGAACGAATAGATGCGAATGGCATCAGGAACGGCCACACCAGTGCTAAAAAATTGATCTACACTTTTTGAGAGGTGCTTATCACTTTTTGGTGCTGATGTGACAGCCCTGGACTCCATTCACACCTATTCGTTCATGGATTATTCATAACTAATTCTTTGGAAAAAAACCTATTTAATGGACTAATTTTTTCTTTTTTTGGTAACAATTATCTGATTGATTAGTATTATAGTGATAGTCGCAGCTTTATTAGGAATCGACGACAAGCGGGGAGAGGTGGCCCACTGCTTGATCAGTCTGAATCAAAGATATAGTCTTGATCAGACAAGACGTGGTTCTAAACTAAGTGTTTTAAATCCTAATTGCATGGTTTCCTTTTTGCTTTTCTTTTCTTTGTGTAGAATTGTATTTGCACAAGAGATCTCGGCCTTTGGTATCCGAGCAGGATTTGGTAGGACAACTAACAGAGTACCTAAAGTAAGAATGATAATAGGGGCCGGCACTAATTGACAGTGATGTGTTGGCCCCTATTGTCATTCTTACTTTAGGTACTCTTTAAGCTGTCCTACCAAATCCGGAGCACTGGGATTCATACCAAAACATAAGTGGGTATAGTTTCCATATGGATTGAAGGTATCTGTATATCTTGTAGACTTACTAGTGAGGAGAAGTTAGAATAAAAAATCGATTTCAAATGGAGAAAAATCCCACCAGTTATGATTGGCATAGAGAAGGATGTTAAAGTAAATACATAGATAATAAATACAAGAGTGTTAACTAAAATATCCTTGTCATGTATCATATCGGACTTCTCTCTAGTGATGATTCCAACTCCCTGAGGAGTATGTGAGCCCACTTATCATTCGAAGACAGACATGTCACAAGAGTTCAAATCATAGTTTTAAGAACTAGAGCAGCCATCGAAATGGCAAGGTGGATGGTTTAAGTCCAACCGGGTTCAATCATTGGTTTGTATGGTTTAACTGTGATTTGTTTTAAACAAATGTAATATATTACCTAAAAAGAAGACAATTCAGAATTTTTTTATATTTTATTTTTGGATAAATAATTCATAATGCATTAGAAAGCTTAGTAAAAAATAGAAATGTGAAAAAATAATAACAATAATAATACTTGAGATTAATACTTATTTAAGCATTACAAAAGATTGCATAAAAAAACTAATATTAACATATGCTTAGTGACTAATCAAAAGATGAGTAATATAATTAAAATAAGAAACAAATGACATAATTATATCATAAAGCAAAACTACACCAAGATATAGTCACAAAATCACATAATCTAAAACAAATAGAATAATACCACATAAATGGAGTGTGATTTTTAAGTTACAACTAACACATCATTTTGGTTAACTAATTGCTGTTTTGTTCTGTTTTAAGCTGCCTTGTTCATTTTTTTTTTATTTTTTATTTTATTTGTAAATCAAAGGTAACAACAAGAGGTGAGGTTGAAATTAGAAAAAGACACTGAGAAAGAGGTTGGAACATTGAGATTAAAAAAAATGAAAAGCTAGACTAGAATTTGGAAGGACATGTTTCTAATTTCTTTTCTTAATTTACTAGAAGTATTAAAAAACCGATTGGTTTCATTAAAACTGATTTTGTTAATAACCAAGTGGCTTTGATTATTCGTAGTCTTTGATATATGATGGTTTTAAGTTTCTATAGAATCATATAGAGTGCTGGTTTAGATCAAATCAGAGTCGATTTTCAAAACTATGGTCGAAATATTGTAAAAGTATATATCAGCCATTCAATTTTGATTTTTTGGGATACGTGTTGCACTGCAGTAATTTCCTCTGGAAGGGTTTGGTGTATCGACCAAGTGTGCAAAAGGTTCGGGCGAAGAGGACTTTCTGACGGCAGTAGGGCGTGACTGGGGGGAGGGAAGGAGGACTTTCCAAATTCTAATTTCTTATTCTCTCTCTTCGGTCGGTGTCATTAAATTCAGAGTTGGTCCATTTGAATGCCATGCCTACGTTAGTGTTTTTGGTTAAAAAGAAGAAAAATAAAATTATAGGAACAGGTCCCATGTCTCATTGGAAGAAAACCTCAAGTATGCTGTGTTGACACGTCACCCGTTGAACAGAAATGAAATCAGCATTTTTCCAGTTTTTCTCTCCTTTTTTTTCTTTATTTTAAAACTATCTCATTCAACGTATTCAATTAGGAAAAAAAAGCCCTGGCCTGGGATGTGATGAAAGTGTTGTAATTCTTTGTAGACATACTACAAAATTGACACGTGGTTTTTTTTAATTGGAATTGTAAAAAAGTGTCTTCAAAAGAGATGTCAAAGTCAAAAAGCATCATATGTCAATCTAAGAGACAGTTATAGAGGGTTACAAGCACTTTTTCATCACAGACAAGGAGAGTCATTCTATAGTAAGAAGGGACATGATAACTTGTAATTTAACCATAGATATGGTCCTAAACAAAGTAGGATGGTGGAACAGGATTCGTGTAATCAATCCCGAATAATTAAGTTAAAAACAAAGTGGAATAGCAAACAGGATTCATGCAATCAATCCCAAATAATTAGGTTAAAAACAAAGTGGAATAGCGGAACAAGATTTGTATAACTAGTTCCAAATAATTATGATAAAAACAAAATAGGATGGTAAAATAGGATCCGTGTAACGAATCCCAAATAATTAGGATAAAAACAAAGTACAACAGCAGAGGATTCATGTAACCAACCCCAAATAATTAGGATAAAACTGTTTATTATTGTAGTTGTTGTACAATGAGAATAATCATTCTCTTATATGAAAACAAAGAACGGAGAAACACAGGCACATTGAGTATGGAAAGGGAACGGAATGACAACTTCTTGGTTATTTGTTATATGGGTGTCGTCAATTTTTTTTTGATTGGTCATTGTCATCAATTTATTCCCTCCAACCTGATATATAGCATAATCAAAAGATTTAAGTCGCCACATTTGACCTTGGCTCTATTCAAGTAAATGAAGAAGTATTGACATTTGTGATACGTGTCATTGAATTCCACGCTGGATGGATGATGTTTGATCTCATGGGCCCTACCACCTTTATATTTGTGGCCACAGGATCATCTCCGGCATGTGCTCGACGGAAACTCTGGTCTGCCTTACACCTGTCCTGTTGAACGGTAAGAGGGCCAATTGACAGTTTTCATCCAGCATCTGCTGGATCCCATCCAATCTCAATCCCGATCTGATCCCATATGCGTGTGTGTAGGCTTAAGCATACGTCATGGGTTTTGCTTTTTGAATACATGGACCTTAAAATTAAAAAATAAACAGTCATGGGTTTCACTTTTTGATACATAGACCCCTGGTTGCCTTGAATTGGGTAGAAACGGATAGAAAAAGAAAATTAAGTAAGAAAGAAAAAATCTGTAATTTTTTATCCTTCTTCTAAAGTTGTTTCGTTGTCTAGAAAAATAAAAAATTGTGTTCAAATTTTCATGAGAAATGAAGTATTTTGATGCAAGAGTTTTGTGAAAATAACATAGGAACAGACAAAAAAATAGTCAAGTGAGAAAATTGAGTATTCCTAGTTCTTGGCAACCAGACGGTTTGAAAATGATATTCTCAAGAAAATTTTGCCAAGAATCACGAGAAAACCAGTTTTTCATGGGAACCAGACAAGGCCTTAAAATTAAAAATAAAACAATGCAAATTACAAATAGCAAATCCCCCATGGGGAAGGATGTTCTGTCCAGGATTTGGTGACGAGGATATGGGTGGGTGATGCATTTATTGAATATAGAATATCCATTTTATTCCATATGACGGCCTGGTGTCCTGGACACCATCCTAGACACTAAATCATGGACAGACCATACTTTCCCATCTCCTATTACCAAAATGAGCATGACCAATGTGCAATGTGCACCACAAACTGACACAGACATGTATTTGAATTTGGTGCCTCTTTGGTCATCTACTGTTTTTTAATTGGACAGTGCTTTTTTGCACTTTTAACCCTATACACACCATGTGTCAGCCTGTGGTGTGATCACACATTGGTCTTTGCTTCAAGCAAATTTTAATGGAGATTGAAGCCATACACTTCATGCGCATATGCCATTTGTTTCTAGGTTTCATCCAGGACTCTGTTCCGACGAAGTTCAAAGCACCAATCATATGGTTGATCGGGCTGATATCCTCTACGCCACCCCCCTTTGTGAGCCACACAAGGGGGGGAATCAATTCACTTTTTGGAGGTGATGTGATATCTCAAAAACTGAGTGGGCCATCACTTGTATAAGGATCACTAGTGCACAAAAAATCTACTGTAGGACCTATTCTTAACTCCAAACAGCACGTTGAACTGACTCTTGAAATGCATGCGACTTCAAATAGGCTCCAAACCCCTTTGAACTCAACCCTACCAATAATCCAACCTAAACTTCAACACTGCTTACACCCAAAATCAACCCTGCTTACCTCATCCATGAGGCATAGTCCACAGACTACTTGTCCCAAACATTTGGGTCTTGCAAACCAAGCCAGATCTCTCATTTTGTGAGCGACAATCCATGCACCTCGCAGCTTGAGGTCCACGAGGAGGTCCACAGGCCAACTGTGTTCGAATTTTATTGGATTTTGACCTATATTACCTACTCCCATCCAAATTGTATAGCCAGCAAATCAAGGTTCCAATCCATATAGTTTGGTTTACCCATATCAGGCATACTCAAGCTCTATCAACTAAATTCGTCACTCATATGGGACCATTAAACGGTCACTTGCCCCAAATGCTTGCGGTTTTGGTCCAAGTCCCTAATATTTTTTCAGGACAAGTTGTGTAACAATTCTATAACTAGCTGGCTCATGAGTCAATATTTTCCTACTTCTAACACAGTCGAAAGAGAAAGCCATAACTTCGAAATTTAAAGGAACAAAGCAACTAGAACAGCATGTTAAGAACTGCAGGGTCACTATCTTAACATATGTCCTCAAGAAAACACATTTTTGAGTCTGCTTACAGATGGATTACATGACCATTTTGAAGTGATCTTAGAACAGGCCAAAGCTTCTTTCTTTCTCTCTATCCGTTTCTCTTCCCGTTTCAGTAACCATCTGATAACCCTCCAGCCAATTTGAGAAGCATTAGATCTTTCCCCAAGTGCACCAAACACCATGGTCTGGATCATCTCCTGATACCCTCAAGCCAAGTCGCATGATCATACCTATATACATATATATATATATATACACATACCTGCATGCTATAGTACATAGATACACTGGGAACAGGTTTACTATGGACGTAAAACAACCCAAACAGGGCACATGCAAGTACACACACAACAAAGAAAACAAAAACAGAAAACAACACCACCATCAGTTAATGTACAGATCTGATCCAAATCATGCATGTCTTTAAAAGACCTATAACATTATACAGAGACATGTTTTGCATGCTTTACCCAGAGAGAGAGAGAGGGACATGTTTTGCATGTGCATGCATGCATACATATATGGTTACTTGTTCTGCACATGCACAGATACCATAGGAAAAGGTCAACAGTTACAGAACTTAACATATAAAAGTAGATTGGCAGATTTCGACACTGAATCCCTAATCCATGTTTCTAGCATACTAATGTGATGTAATCAGTTTAACCTTTAATGTTGTGAACAATTATATTTTCTTTATTTATTTCGTTATTTAATTTTGATAGGTAATGTTGTTAAACAAAATCAAACATCTGACTAGTGAAGTTCATGGTATTGGAACCTACCAAAAAGTATGGTTTCAAAGCCTTCCAATCATACACAATGCAGTACATGGAAGAACATCATGCAGAGCCACCCAAAAAAAAAGTACGGGTATCATTCTTGACTTTCTATTGGTGCATTATCTGTTTTCTATCTTTTTTACCTCTCCTGTAATAATAGGTCATACTTTGTACACACAACAGACATGAAAGAACACTAGACTAGAGAACACTTCTTACCTTATCCCTTCTTTGAACAGCGATGGAGCTCCATTCTCTGTTTCTTCTTATTGTTTTAAGTCTGCTGTAACCGAAGCTAAAACCTCCATATAAGTTGGGAGTAGAAAACTTCTAGCACCTGGTTATCGAGAAAACAGGACCCTGTCTCGTTGTGAAGGTAAAGATGGCGGGGGACTGCGCACCCCACTGGTGTGAGCTTCTGAGTTATAAGGTTTAGTGGCCAAGTACTCCAGTGCAACTACGACATCACCTATGAGGGGGCGAAATTTTGGCTGCTCTTGGAGACACATCACAGTGATGGCAATTGCATGGTGCAAACAGCGAACAGGGAAGCGGCCTTGCAGCAGGGGATCAACCAACTGAACAAACTTCCTCCGGTCCTTGAAGAAAGGACGAGACTGAAATGGGGGGAAAAAAGTCAGCAAATAGGGTTCTGATGTATAAAAATACTGAAAATGTGTTATTTATATGAAGTAACTCTGGCAAATCAATTATTCTTCTTCAGCAAATTTATTTTCTTGGCATCATTTCTATTTTAATCACTCCCGGAAGGTTTTTGTCTAATTATTGAAGCCCTGGGTCACTGCAGACTAGGCTGGCTGAGTCTGGGTCAATTTGCTAAATATAACTTGATTCATAGAAACTAATGAGACATAAAGGTGTTAGAACTTAGAAGCATAGTCTTAAAAATCAACAGATTTCTTAATATTTCCATGAAATGTTTCTGTTTCCGTAGGTACTGACCGACATGAAACATAACACTAATGTTTCTACAACATATTTCCTAATCTTTCAAAAAAATTGATCTTGTTTCAACTAAATGTTAGTAACATATATAAATGTATGGAAATGTCAACCAACAAATAACATTTGGATGCCAAACTGTGTGATGGCTCCTTCTCCTATTCTCTTGTCTTTGAGTCCAACAATTTTGAGTTTTATGGTTAATAACAACCACTTCATTATGATTTAGTTTTTATCAGAAATTTTATTTAATTTTATACATAATGCATTAACAAATTAACAATGGCCCGTGTCCTATATTCTCAGATTTCTGTTGAAAGAATAAACAAATAGATCTTTGTATTTAAATTCTTTATCGACTCTTATTAGCTTTCATATACAATAAAATAAAGCCCACACCTTCAAGCAAACACATTAGTGTATATATTATGTGGCTTTTTCATTAGTGTATTTACTTCTGTTCCTCAACTAATACGGAAAATTATAGTGATATGATAATTTAGAAATGTGTTTTTACACTTATTTAATAAATTTCTTAAATTTCAATGAATATTTCAAAGATAGCATAATGTTTCCAATGTTTCTTTGAGATCTATAATATTTCAACATAACAGGTCCAACATTTCTAACATGTTTCTTACATTTAAGTGACAAATTTTCACCAACATCAACATTTTAAACCTTGGTTAGAAGCTTAGAAGCCAAAAGCATTTTTTAAAGGAATATTGGCTTCATTCAGGATATATCTGAGAAACAACCAAAATACCAGGATAAATCAATGCCTTAAAATGTGTACTGTCGGACAGTTTCAAAAGTTTGCATATACTACAATATCAAACAAAGAAATAGCCATCAGGAATTCAAAATACAGGTAATCATGCAAACATAATACAGATATATACGATGTAAAGGAGAATCTAATAAAATCATTGTTCAGTTTGAACTTCTGCTCTACTTGGTGGGTCAAATGTTATGTTCCATTTCTTTAGGCTTTGGTAAAGAACAGATAAACAGATGTTCATTTGTAAATGTTGGGAAAAGCAGAAAATAAAGTACTTGATGGTGCTGAGTACCACATAGGTTGGTCATTTATGCATCAAACTGTACCAGATAGTCAAAATGGCAAAACCATGGACTGCATAACCTCTTTTTTTTTTTTTTTGGAAGACTGTGTAACCATATCTGTCAGATATATATGGCCATTTTCCAAACTTGAAACCATGATTGCATCTGTCAAAACTTTCAGCTCTAGATTGGACTAGTTTTAAAGGGAAAAGACTGTCAGATTGTATACATTACATGGTTGAATGTTCCAGACTGATTAATTGGGTGAGGAAAGCATATGGTTTAAAATGAAGGTACTACAACCTCAATGATGCTTGGGAGTTAGGATTGCCAAACTTTTCCCCAAAAAATAGCTTCTTCCATTGATATTCTTCTAGGTACATTAATCTCTCTCTCTCTCTCTCTCTCTCTCTCTCTCTCTCTCTCTCTCTCCTCCTTTTTAGTTAGACGTTCTTGGCATTAA
>JAOXJP010234360.1:0-10172 GCA_025762735.1 Platanus orientalis
AACTTATGTGACAAGTGTTAGCATTTTAAGTGTGACACGTGCACAGTAATACATGTGTCATGGTGCGGGGTATTACATTTTGGTCTATTAAATAATTTGAATGGGGCACGCCAATTAGATAGTCCAAATTGATAAGAAGGTAAACTATATGGCTATATTATACAAATTATTATAACATTTACAAAAAAAAAATTATTATAACACTACATGTTTTATTTTTGTTCTTCTTCTCCAAGACAACGTTAAAGTGTTTCTTGAGATTTTAACATCAATAATTAAATTTAAGTGTTATGCCAATTAATAACTGGATATTTTATCAGTTAATAAATTTACTTTTAAAAAATTCTTCCAACTCATAATTTATATATATATATATACTCAAAGTATTTTGTAGTATTTTTATACCAATACCATCTTTTTATCACTATAAAAAAATATCAATTTTCAATTTTTCTTACATCCTTTTGGGTTGCCCCATTTGCGGAATAAAGAAGCCCTCACAATATCAATTACTAGATTTAGTTTTAGTTTATGAAGCTTTCGTTATCATCTTCATTGCCATTAGGCTTTATTGAATCTTGACCTTGATTTTTTCATTAAAAACCTAGTTGTCCCAATTAGTTGTATGTTCCATAAGAACATGTAGCATTAGTGCACTCTAGGGTTATTAGAGATGTTTTTTTTTTTTTTTTGTTTTTAATGTTCTTAGGGTTAGATTTAAAATTAATTCAAACCCTAAAGGTTGTGTTTGATTTATTAATTTTAAGATATAACTTAATAATTGTTTATTCTGTACCATCTTTGACTCGCTGGAAAGGCAACCAAACAAGATTTCCTATGATTTCAGATTGGAGACATTTAGAGACCTTTCTATATAGAAAATAAGTGCGATGACCCTACCTGTTTAATGCTATAACCATTAGTAGTCACTTTTTTCTCATCTAACACCTATAGATTTATTAATTTTTTGACTTGTATAATTTAATAAGACAGCTTGATCCCTAAGGGTTTTAAGTTGGAGAGGTTCTATTGTATTAGTTAAAGATCTAGAAAAATCTAAGAGTTTGACTCAGATCTCCCTGAGAAAAAATATTAAATATAGGGACAGTGACTGCAGTCATGTAGAGGATCGTGACCTAGCATTTAATGTGCCCACTTGAAATTTCAATAGGCCAAATATCAACCTCTAGACTGTTTTCAAATATTTGATTCTTCTTTGTTCATTTCAATATTGTTGAATGTCTCAAATTTCCTTTTTTAAAAGAAGAAATTTCAAGATGGTCAAAATTCATCCAATCAATCTAATTTTGGTCCACTCCATTTCTTGGAGGTCCCTAATACTTATGGATGTTTTAGTATTCAGACTAGAAGCATTCCCTCTAGATATGCCCCCTAAAAACATTGAACTTGAGATTACATTCTTCTGCATTATTTGTTGAGTCTTAAATTGTTTGAGCCTATTGCATAGATGGTTTCCACAAGGTAGCATATTGATAGATCCAACGGCTTCATAAGCACTACCCTATTGTGGGTGGCCTTGTCCCTTTGCTTCATGCAGTTCAATCAACATGTGACACGATCCCTGATAAAGGGTGTCTCTGTAATTACATAGTAGGTAAATATCCTGTCTATTTACCAAAATATCCTTTATCAGGCATAGTGTTGTATGCTGGATTATTGGTACTGGTCTGATATCTCTCCGGTTGGACCAGAGATGATTTGAAACCTTCCACTAAGGCAAATTACAGAATCAAAGCTGAATGATTAATCCAGTTTTGGTGGAAGAAGAGAAGCTGTTATAAATAACATGACTGCTTGAATCCAATATGTTTCAATTTGAAAGAATTTATTATGAAAAGTAAAGGAAAAAATAGCTGCAATCTAGAGGAAAAAAAAACCAACTTAAGGAAGAAAAGAAGTTCAGTAAGAAGCTCAGAGATCAATTTTATTTATTTTTATTTTTTTATTTTGATAGGGTCACTGTCACATCAACTTATCCCGCACTATCACCGGCTGAGCAAACGTCAACGCAATCCATTGCGAAATTACTGCCCATAGGGTTTGAAACCTGATTTCTCCTATGGAGAGGCCAGATTGTGACATCTCTCTCGGAGATGCACGTAAGGCTCATCTAGTTAGTATGAATAAATTCTGGCAACCCATGATGACAAAGAGTTGGATTGAAAAAAAATAGTAAAATAATATGAAAAAGGAAATAAAACACAACAGTAACCTATCAAAAAAAAACACAACAGTGGAAGCACAAGGTTCTTGATGGGACAACACCATGTCTACATGCCTGCTTGTAATCCTCTGGTTATGGATGCATCCTTGTTTGTTTTCTGCAGCAAGGATGGATTCTGCATCATCGTCTTTAGCCACCCATCTATGAAGGAAGGCACCTCAGGATTATATATGGTATTCTTCTCTTTCAAATTGCACCCTCTACCATTATTTTAAGTTATTTTCATCTTGTTTATGGGATGGGATATGCTTAAGTGGGGACTGGAAAAGAGAAAATGTCCATGACATAGAGCGCATGTAATGAGATCTAAAGGGCATTCTTATCTTTTGTGTATATTTACTTTAGAAACCTTTCCTTCAATTCATGTGTATTATGTAGCGACCAAGGTAACTTTTCTTTTTCGAAACGTCATGCATTCATCATATCAGACGTTGTTCTTGTTGAAATATACGAAGTATATTTACTCTAATTTTTCTTATAATCTTTGCGTTTTAGAAGAAACGGTTAATTACTCTATTTAAGATGGTATCAGAGAGCACCTTTTAGGTCTCGAATTCAAATCTTCCCATGGAAAATTATTCTTTCGGACTCTCCGTACACAAATGTGCACATTCTCCGAACTTGCACCTAGCTCCTCCAAATTCATTGTCTAGGATTATCTTTTCTGATGTGGGGAATGTCGAAATATATTAAGTATATTAAGTCTAACCTCTCTTATAACCTTAAGGTTTTAAGAGAAATGGTTAATTTTTACTTAAAATCTCTCTCCCTCTCTCTCTCTCTCCCTCTCTCTCTCCTCAATTTCTTTTAATTCAAACTTGAGCAGATTTAATCACTCTCTTGAGGTGGGCTGGATACGATCAAAACCCTTAATTCTAAACTAAAAAAGTTGCATCAAATGCCTGCTTAATTAATATGTTAAGTGCATGTGGCTCATATATTATTAAGGATTCTGCTCAAATCAGATCTAATACATCCTTTTTTAGGATTTAGGGTACCAAGCAAATGTTGTGTGATAAAAATACTTCTGTAGTGTATGTGGTGATTTATAAACAGACATGTGTTGCTTTTTTTTTTGGGGGGGGGGGGGCGAGAGGGTAAAAGGATCAAAAAAGTGTTCAGTTGAAAAAATAAGTGGTCAATAAAAGACATCAAATTCAAAAACATGTCAGATGTCAATCAATGGCACGCCTTTAGAAGTCTGTTTCAAAACAGACTATCGAAAAAAGGGTAAGGACTTGGAAAGGAAAAAGAGAGAGGGGAACAGGTAAGAGGTAAGGCTGAGAACTAGTAGCCTATCAGCTGTGTAATTAGAAGGAGAAAAAATTTGTAAAAGAAAAAAAAAGGTCTGTAGGAGGCAAGGAAAGATGGATGGATGGCTATTTGAAAGGGTGATTGGACATAGGTGATGAAGGATGAGTGTGGAGAGGGTACCGTTTCTTAGACAGCCTTTTGTGTTGACAGGACAGCGAGTGCAGTGAAGGAGAATCTGATGTGATACCCGCAATGTCTCCAAATTATTTTCCTCCTTGCCATGATATATTGTTGATTCCCTTTCTCGTCGTTTCTCAACCTATACTTTACCATTTCTTTACAAGCGATTAGAAAGGTTTAGTTTTTATTGAACTAATCAGTCTCCAGTTAAGAGATGCTACCACTATTTCTTGTTACATATTTAAAACTCTCATCTCTTACACCCACCCCAGTTCCCACCCACAGACTTATCCAACACATATTGCATAAGCTGGTTACCTTTTTTGTTGTCTGCCAAAAAATTTATAAGTTCAATTGGGTTTGTCAATCTATTCATAACTTTTTTAGCTTTGAAGGATACATAGTTAAACCTAATCATATAGTTTTTCTATATAGTGGGGAGACATGATTTGAACAGC
Source organism: Platanus orientalis (assembly GCA_025762735.1). Taxonomy (NCBI): domain Eukaryota; kingdom Viridiplantae; phylum Streptophyta; class Magnoliopsida; order Proteales; family Platanaceae; genus Platanus; species Platanus orientalis. The sequence goes on from JAOXJP010234360.1 coordinate 4,138, forward strand.
AATAGTAGACTTAGTAGTACCTATTTGGAATGCTAATTGGTTAGGGTTTTGGAACACTGTATGGTAAGAAATCTTTAATGCAAAAATCAAATTTGATTTGTGAGAGTTCTTGTTTGATACAATACTGAAACTGTACTTATGAGTCATTGGTGAATATAATAATATTTCATACACGTGTTTAGTACATCATAATCACATCCTCTTACAAAATTGCATGACTTCTCTTGGGTCTTATCTGGCTTTGCAATGTACTTCGTAATTAACGGTTAGACAAGGTGACAACCCTAGTAGGTTCCACAAAATCATTCACAGATACTAATGTGTCCCACATTTTACACCAGCAACAATCAGCAAGTGGCCATTTGCTTACTATAACATATTGATCTGAAAATTATATAATTTTATATTTTATCTGTGGTTATAAATTTATTATTTTATCTTAATCTGAATTTGATATATATATATATATATATATATATATATATATATATATATATATATATATTCTTTGGCAAAAATGGTATTCTGCATAAGATTTATAATTTCTTATCTTCATTGTGATATTTGATATATATCAACTTAAGCGTACTTAGTGTTAGTTACTGTAGTTTTTAAATATTTATATATATAAAGATAGGAATATGCAAAAGAAGTGATAGGCCTTCCCCCTCAAGCGAGGGATTGGAGGGAAGGGACATAGAATAAGTCACTAGCATTTAATTTATTTACTTATATTATTTTTAATATTGTCTGGTGAGCCTCATTCTTATCTATATAAGCCGTTCTTCCATTCATAGATTCATCAGTTGCTTGCCTGTGCAAGTGATAATGGAAATTCCCTCCATCCTCTCAGAGTCCATACTCTTTAGTGGGATTCTCTCTCTCTCTCTCTCTCTCTCTCTCTCTCTCTCTCCACACACACACACACATGCAATTGATTTTACATATATTTATCCCACTTCATTTCACCTACGCAGTATATCTCATCTTTTCTCTTCCCTTTTTTTGTTTAGGATTTGGTTGATACTTGATAATCTTGTAGAATCATACTCTGTGATATTTTGATAGACTGATATGATATGGGTTCCCATAAATTTATGACGGATGTTTTCAAATTATGTATATAAAAGTTATAAATATCTTCTTTTAACTTATCATTGATGTTATTTAGTACGATTATAAGAGAGCTTTCTTCAGTCCACTTATGGGAGGTGGTAAGACTTAATTAGCTGCCGACTCATTCACCCAAATGCCAAGTAAATATAGCAGCAAGTGCTTGGTAGATGAGCGAATGATGCGGGAGATTAATTGAACCTTATGCTTCCCATCCTTGGACTGAAGGGAGCTCCCTTCACAATCATGCTCTTTGAGCTTCTTTCTAATCTAATCAGGATGTCAAGAACATAAGTTTCATATTCAGATTCCATTTTATCTTTTATTTTTGTTCTGCTTAGGTCTACAAGGCATCTTTTTCTGTTGACGATAATCTGCTTATTTATTTGATCTTGGTGGTGACTTAAAATAAGTGCTTGTTTATCTACTCAACTAAGGTCTGCATCTATGTGGAGTAGTATTGTTATCCTTGTGTTAGAGATGCTTTCTGCCTTCGATATTTTACCAAACTGGAATTAATCTTACTAAATTATTCTCTCTATGTTGAGCAACTTATGGATTTTTATGGATATATGCTTGTTTTTTCCACTTGAATCTCAAATAAATTATGGGCTTTGCTAAAAACTAACAATTTTTTAATTTCTTAGCTGCTGTTATGGATAATTACCAAATCCATTTTGCTTACGATTTTTAATTCTAAAAACATGTTGCTGGAGAAGCAACTAATAGTTTCAACTTAGAAGTTGAAAAACCCACCATGCAAAGTTAAGAATCTGGTAAAGTTCCCTTGATTCTTCAACTATTTATCTTTTTGCTTGTAAAATAGCGGCCAAGCCTAACGATTCTTATCTTTTGAGCAGCCTTCAACAGGGTTCACAGTAAAAAAGAAGGATTACTAATATTGCTACTCTTCTTATTCCATGCCATAGGCAACTCATTTGGAGGAGCTTTACACCTCAAGATCTAAGACGATGACTTCTTTTGGCAATACTCTCTTGCTCTAACAAGTTCCTAGGCATGTCGTCTTGAGAGAGTGCAAGTACAGAAACATCCTCGTCCGAGGACCCAAGCATGCTGCAAGTTAAAGCAATTTCATTTTTCTTTTTGTTCTTTATGTTTTTATCTGTTAATAATTCAAGACAAGATGTATAAATGGTTTTCTTTTCCCATTTTTTAAATATATGTTGATGCAATCTCGGCATTATTATCCATGGGTTTGAATCATCTCCGGCCTGCCTGAAGATATATCATACCATTACCAATCCGCGCGTGACATGATGCCTAACAAAAGGTGTCTTGATATATGTAAATGGCAAAAGGAGGCTATTATAGTAAATACACGTTGAATAAGTACATTTGTATTTATCAAAATACCCTTTGTCTCGCATGTGTACATGTGTATTTATTTTTTAATTTTTTTGAAGGGAGTTTTTCTCCTTTGAAATGGCAATCAAACTTATTAAGAAATCCTTTCAGGAAAACCAAAAAAAAAAAAAATCTTGGTCAACGAGTAATGGTGTATTTCTACCCTAGTGTATGTTAAAGAGCGTGGGGGGTGCTTTGTGGGGTGACTGGGGTACGTCAGTCCACTTGTAATTTCTTCCTTCCATTAACAACACTCAGAATCTCATAGCTTAGTTCCTTTTCATGTTGCTAGTGAGGGACAAGCTTCTCTACCCGTGGCAACAAGTGACAAATTGAAAAAAAAAAAAATTGACTTGTGTTCCACGTTACACTCATTAATAGAAAGAGAGAAAAAGAAAAAAGAAAATAAAAGGCCGAGATAGTCTTTTTACCACATGTAATGGTGAAAATTCACCTTAGACCCATTTGGATAAAACCCCAAAAATTATTTACCTAAGGTGGGGTAAGCATGATTGAAACCCTAAAAATGAAGTACCTAAGGTAGGGGAAGTATGAATGAAACCCTAAGTGGATTGTTCTTCTGTTTCCGCCCATGTGATTAATGAGTGACAAATGCCACATTTGTCTTTTGGTTCTGCTTTTTCCATGCGAATCTCTGTGGGGAAATGGTTCCCACCCAACACTCACTCTACCACAAATGGTTTGTGATTATATAAATAATTTACCAAGGGCTATTATCTTTTCTTTTTTTCCCAATAAGGAACCTAAGCTCATTTTCATTCAATTTCAATGATTCTCGTGATTACATGAGTCCATTATAGCAATGGAAGTTAATTACTCATGAAAAGAATTTCAATTCCAAACATGAGTGAAGTGATTCCTTGACACTATAGCTGTTATAGAGTGAGCAGCCTTGTTGCAGGCCTTTGGAACATGCGATATATGGATATTGTGTAATGTATGAAGAATGACCCTACAATCCTGAATGATATTTGAGATTTTCCATAGTGGGGGAGGGAGGTTTGGATGCATTTTGCAGTTTCAAACCAAGATAAAACGCCTAAGATTCTGCATCTACTGCTGAAGGTGCTCCGATTCACCCATGAGGAAGTTGAATGCATGATCTCTAATAAGGTTGTAGCAGCATTATAGATTCTCACAAATCCATCAACATTTATCTTTATAGCTCCAATATGCAGTGGCTATCAATGATCTAAAGGGTGGGTTCTCAATTGAAATCCACTTAAATAGCTTTGATCAAATTCTTGAAATCCATGCAATTAGAGTAATTAAGAAAAATTCCTCTTCATAGACCTCTATCAAGGACATCATTTTAATGAGGCCCTAACCCTACCTACACTTTCCTCCTTACCTTTACAGCCATAGGATGACTGAGGATTAGCGGATCTTGATAGGGATCGCTCAACTCAGATCAGGATCAGATAGGTTTGATTCGAGTTGACCATATAGATCATTAGTAGCATAAGGTCAGCTTATCCACTGCTAGGTTGGTTGGATCAATATCATTTGGTTTAGTGTTTGGTTAGGTTTAATTAGATCGACTATGAATTGGCCAAATTGAATCCAAACCTTGCCTTCACCACCCTCTTTTTTTATTGTTGCAACAATGAAATTGATGATTAATTGATCTATATCCTAATTGCTTCATCCAGATTGGGATTAACCGGATTTAATTTGAATAGAACATGTAAATCGCCATTAGCATTGGTGCAGCCAATCTTCAACCATGATCAATTAGATTGAAACCAATCAGGTCATATTTAACCGAATTGACCATCGATTAACATCTGGATCGGTCAATCCAATCCAAAGCTGGATCAAGATCAACTGGGTCTAATATGGATCTTAATTCCAATATTGAAAACCATGGCTGCAACTCCTATCTTGCAAGAGGATTTGAACAGAAAAATTAATCCATTTTCCTTTCCTGAGACTTCAGTTTCCTAAAACAAACTCAAAACAGTAGGTTAATCAGACTCTATCTCGAGCTCGAAATGAGAAATTGGAAAATAAGGCTTCTCAGATACTTTACCAAAAAAAAAAAAAAAAGTCTTTTCATATAAGGATTTCAAATCAATAGAAGTGGGCTATATTTTCCATTCTTGAATTTTACTTTCACCACTAATGATAAGCATTTTAAACACCAAATCTGTCCCGTAATTTCATTTCACTCTTTAATTCTACAAATCCAAAGGCACCCAAGTGGTTTGTGTGGAAGTGCTTATTGAAGCCAAAAACATTTTACGGATCGTCTTTGTTTATACTTATTTTCTTTTCTTAAAAAAAAAAAAAAAAAAACAAGAGTTAACGATAGTACCCTCTCATATAGAAAGTTTCAAACTTGAAGGGCTCCCATACGAGGGAAGAGTCCATTGCAAGATGGGATTAACAAGTGATGGATATAGGAATTGGACACATAGTCTTCACTCTGCCAAATGGTTGGGATGGGTCGCATCACCTCTCTACGTAGCTAAATCGAAGGGTGTCATCTAGGAGCCATGGCTTGTCCACCTAGAAAACCATTTCCCTAACTTGTAAATAAAGGCAATATTTAGGGGGGGCCTCTCTGTTCCGGGTTCACATGACCTTTAGGTGTTTCTAGGGCACCCATAAGTTGCCAAAAAGATCAGTAGCTGCCATTCAATGATCCCACCTAAGACTGTCCATGCCAATCAATATGTTTATGTTATTTTTAGCAATCTATCTGCCCGTTATGTTCTTCGGTTTCTTGAGTTTTAATATTTTTTTTCCATCTTCAAATAGATAAAAAAGTATACACAGTAACAATAATATGATCAGCATATTTCGGGTCTAGTTATGTCCTTAGGTGGGACCCATCAAATGGAAGCTCGGATCCTATAGCTCTAGACCCAAGATAGTGGCCTTTTATTGGAGGATATTGACGTGATAGCCCTAACAATGTAGGCTTTAAACTGGAAGACAGGAAACTGAAGGGTTCATCATCAAAACTACTAAAGGTACATCCCATCAATTTCCTCATTTTAATATGTTTCCAGACTTGTCACTTAATGGGTGGCGTGTTTTTTGGCATTGAAAGACAGATTCCCATCCACCTTTTTTGACTGTGGAGACAAGAGATCCAACAGTAAATGTACAAGAGCCTACAATATTCTTGTTATAGGCCCTGTTCAATTCTAGTGTGGCTAAAAAGGAACAAGGTTTTCATGAAGATTTTCAATCCATATTCTTGTAAATTCTGATTCATGGATTCTTAAACAAACTTTTACGTTCATGAAAATGCTTTAAAGACATTATTTAAAAAACAATATGTCTCCTAAATTGGGTATTTGGGATACCCCTTTTTTTTCTTTTCTTTTCTTTTTCCCCCTTTTTGGAGTACTGTTTAGCGGTCAAGAACCTTTCACCATTTGACATGAACGAATACATACTTGAATCTTATATTCTTGAAATTGGCCATTGAATAGCCTTGACATCATGTATTCTTGAAAGGGCATGTATAACAAGAATTTAGGATCCAACATTGAGAAGCTTGGGATCATAATTAACTCGAGTCT
>JAOXJP010234361.1:0-10171 GCA_025762735.1 Platanus orientalis
AACTACCGCTAAGCTTATTCTAATGCCACGACTACTGATAAAATGTAAAATCTATTGATGATGATTGAGCTCTTCTATTTGTTCACTGTTTCTCTTTATTTATAGAAGTTTGTCCATGATGCTATTGTTACTGTTCCACGTTCGTTACTCAACCGTTTTTCGGTTTAGATCATAGATCACTTTGTTTGTTGATTGGGTCGTGTGTTTTTAACGTGGTACTAGTGGGACCTACTTTTGTGTTTCATATTCCATCCAGTAAGGCCCTCCTACACAACCATCTTGCCTACGTGTTGTTTCTTTCCACGTGTCTCCTTTACTGTCAGATTTCAAATATGTGCTAACAAATGCCCCCCGAATGTGTCTGATTTGAATCATAATCAGGCACGTGTTGGCCTCCTGCCATTTTCTAGTACGGGTGCAATCACATCAGCTATCATCTATAAATGTGATTTTTTGTTTCTATTGACGCCATTTTCCAATGCTTCCTCTGCTCTGAACTTCTTCATCTTCTTTCTTCTATTTCGCCTGATTTTCTCTCTGCTTTTTATGGCCCGCGTGAAACAAGTTGCACCTATTGTCGTTGAATCTGAGGGGGCTTCTTTTCCAACCGACCAACCGGAGGAAGAAGAGGAGATTCTTGTGGTTGAAACGGAAACCGCCTTGATCACGGTAAAACACCTGTGTGTCTTGAGCGTAAGTGATAACGCCATGTTTATGGCTATTTTCATTGACCTTCCTTCTGATGGTGCTTCTTTCAACTCCAATTTTTCTCGTTATGACCTGGGTCTTACTTTTCTGAAGGAGACCCCACCTCAGATGCCTCACTATTTTCCAATCGACCTTCATGGAGAGCCTTTATTCCATTCTAAGGCTGTTATCGTTTGGGGCGAATGGAAGAAAAGAGTCAAACCTGGTTCCTGGTATAAGTCCAACCATTCTTGGACTGACTAGGTAGACTACATGTTTTCTCAAAAACAGGAGAAATGGGAGAAGCTGGGACTTACTGGGGCTATCTTGTCTTTTAAATTAGATATGGCCTTCAACCAATTTCTCCTTTTTGTGTTTTTGATATTCTGGTCTCCTACTTATAATTGTTTTTTGCTCCCGGAGGCTCCATGTTGGTGACACTGGCCGACATTTATCATCTGTTTAATCTCTTTGTTGATGGTGACATCATTCTTCCCAATTTTTCTGATCCTTCTTTCGTTGCCTTTCAAAATCCTCTCATTTATCTTATTCTACTTTCCTTGCCCGTGAAATGGGTAGGTCCGGCAGCGAAATCACATTCTAAGAGGAATGTTCTTTTCATCTTTATTAGTTGTGCAAATTCTTGGTTTGTTCACGTCGAAGAGGATCACTCTAGGGTATACCTTTATTGCTACAGCCTTGGCCTTAGATCATTGATTGGCCTCGGGCCCTTTTGTTCTTGCTATTCTTTATTGATCTCTCTGGTCCTTGACTCGAGGGAGATTCTTTGGTTCAGTCAATGGACCATTTTGACTTCTTCAGTTATGAATTTTTTCCTATTTCCTGACTTTTTCTCCTGTTTCACTGAACTATCAGACTCGAGTCCCATCTTGTAATGCACAGTACTGGTTCAAGGCTCGATATCTTGAAACATCATCCCCTACTTTTAATCTATGTATCAATGTCATTCTTGATACACAAAGAGTTCGTTCTGACATCCATTTTCTCTCCTTCAGAGATTTAAAATTTGGCTTTGTTGAGTATCTTGCATGGCAATCAAACCCTTCTTAATCAGTATTCCAAGCTTTAAGGATCTGGGCTTCTTGTGTCTTGAGATCTTATTTTCCACAAATCTGATAATGTTGAGGCCTATTGTCCTAACATGTGCGCTCGACAATTTGGGCTTGTCTAATGCATTCCTACTCCCCCTACCTTTACCCTAAATTTTCCTTGGGAAATGTGTCCCTTTAGTTCACGAGAGTTATTCATCGAAAAGATAGGGGGAAATAGTTCGGCTATAATGTTGCTTTACGTCCCACACTTTCGAGGGGTTCTAGAGTCAACTCCTTCATTTGATACTTGGTGGTCGAGCTTTTTAGAAAGCATTCAAGAAGTACTGAACCAAATTAAAGATCGACTATGCCCTCCCTATGAAACTCTTCCGATAGCAGGTATACCATTTACCTTTCTTTTTTTCTTTTTGTTAACTATCGGTTCTCTTATCGTGGCACCTTTTCAGTTGTTCCACTCTGTGCTGTTCCCGTACTTCCGGCTTCCTCTCGACCAGGTAAACAGCCTAACATTGGTCCGAGGAAATCCAGTCGATAAGAAGGCATCAAAGCTTTGACCATAAATGACATGTTTACCCAACAGAAGGTAGCTGTTCAAGCTGTCAAAGTTGAGCATTAATCTGAGGGAGAGGGTGGTTTAGCAAGAAAGAAGCGGAAGGCTATTGTCTTATTTACTGAAGACTAATTATGACAGGAGCTTAAAGAGAAAGAGGAGTTACTAAAAAAAGACTAGGCTCGAGCTCGAAGCTCTTAATCAGAAGAAGAGTGATGAAGCTAAAGAACAAGCAAGGTTCAAGGTGGAGAAAAGGATCAAAGCACTGAATGATGATTTGGTTTGTTCGTGGGAAGAGAAGTAGAGGGATGCAGATGAGAAAAAGAAGGAAGTGAAGAGATTGAAACTCGAGGAAAAAGAAAAAAGAAAATAGGAAGATAAGGAACAAAAGAAAGACCAAAGAAGGAAAAATAGGCGAGATCTTGTAGATCAACAGATAGGTGTAGATAAGGCTCGAGAAGAAGACCTACAAAGAACATCACAAAAAGAAAGCGACAAAAGAGAGGTAGATAGGAGGAGAGAAGCAGACAAGAAGAAGAAGGAACAAGAAGAGAGTGAGAACAGAAAGAAAGAACATAAAAAAGGAAGAAGAAACCAGAAGGAGAGAACAAGAAGAAAAAGAGAAACAAGAATCAGAAAAAAGAAAGAAAGAAGAATGCCACAAAAGGAAAGAAGAGGAAAAGAAAAGACGGATGGAAGAGGAAGAAAAGGAGAATAAACGAGGAAAAGAAGAGAGTCGAAGAAGAGCAAGAGAGAAAGAGAATGATGAGAAAAGGAGAATAGAGGAAGAGAAAGAGAAAAGGGAAAATGAAGAAAAGAAGAGGGAAGAGGAGAAAGAGAGCAGAAGAAGAGATGAAGAAAAGAGAATTACAGTTCGAGGCGGCTAAAAGGAGTGAACAGAGAAAGGTACCGGCAAATGACGAGTTGAAGAGGCTCGAGGCGGAAACATACAAGAAAGATGTCTGTTTGAAGACCTGTGCCCTACTATAGGGAATGAAGCATTCATCCCAGCGCTTGATGTAGGTATCGTTCAAGATGATATCGATGTCCTACCTTGAGGCAATGACATCCTTCTTGCTGAAGAGTCATCCACTGGGTTGATCGATTTGGTTCCATCCGTTTTGGATTTTGCTCAGAAGATTTCGCTGGAAGCTGTTGAACATACTTCACACCATTTTTTATTGTCTGAAACTTTGAAAGTTCCTTATTGAGCCTCGTTCCTTACAATCAGTGCAGACACCTATTTTAGCACAGCCTTCCCAGAAGATGCCTGGTCGTCTGGCTCAACTTTTGTCTTGAGTGAACTTCTTTACTTTTGGTGTAGCAAGGACGACAAGGTATCTTTCGCCTTTATGCCTTTCTCCTTTACCTTCGGATCAATTACTCTAGGCCCTGGTAGTTCGTCGATCCTGTCTTTTTGCTGGACCGTCAGCCGTACTTACGGACCCTTCAATCAATTATTTGTTTGTTAATTCCATCAACTTGCTGCTTCAACACCCTGGTTATTTGTCTAATGATCAATGATCCAGTCTTTGCTTAGCCCTTTCTTCTCAAACCAAGTCTCGTGAACAACTTCACTTGAAGCGTATGAAAGAGATTCACGGTTGGGAGTTGAAGGCTTGACTTGACTCTCTATTGTGTTGTCAATCGTCAACCGTTGAGCATGTTTCCTTATTAGTGGACAACATTAATGCTCAAATGGTGGAGATTGAGAAGGTCGAGGCCTAGCTCCAGAAATTGAAGGAGGGCCTTCAGAGTTCGAGCATAAAACTTGAGAAAGTAATGGAACAATATACTCTTCATTCTGAGGAGATACCATGCTTGAAAGGGGAACTATCAACTTATGAGGCATAACTCAAAGATTGTGACCAAGTTATTGATACCTGGTGGTCTTTACTAGCTTTTGTCTTTCTTAAAATTCTTCGACCCACTAATTCATTTTTTACTTTTGTCTTGGTCATACTGTAATTATTTACTTTTTAATATCTCATATTAGTCATCTTTTGCTCCCATATCGATGGTTTGTACTTTTTTAGATACTTTCCGTTGATATTTCGAACATGCTCTGGCCCCTCAATGTGCATTAGTCTATAGGCGTTATCACCTAACATCTCAGTTATTAAAAATGGTCCTTCCCATGTTGGTGACCATTTACCAAGTTTGAGGTCTTTAACCCCAATTGGTAAGATAACTTTCTATACCAACTCTCCTTTCTGGAAAGATTTTGCTTTCACTTTTTTGTTGTAAATCTTAACCACCCTTAGTTTCTGAAAAATAATAAAACTGAGGGCCTCAAGTTGTTTCTCCCTAAGGTCATCCATTTCAGACATCATAGCATCTTAGTATTCAAGATGGCTTAGTTGGTTTTAACTTGCTATCCTCAGGGATCGTACTGTGATTTCTAATGGTAGGACAACATCGTGTTCATACAGTAATGCATAAGGTGTAGTCCCTGTGCTTGATCTCTTAGATGTTCGATATGCCCATACGACATCGGACAATAATTCGTCCTAATTGGTAGCATTACTGTCTACCATTTTTCATAAATTGTTCTTTATTATCTTGTTTGTTGCTTCTGCCTGTCCATTTGCCTGGGCATAATAAGGTGTTGAATTTATTATTTTGAACCCATAATCTTTGGCAAATTCTCATATTCGAGCCCCATTGAATATTAATCCTTGGTCAATAGTGAAGGATTGGGAATTCCAAATCGATGTATTATCATTTCTTTGATAAAATGTATTACATCTCTCTCGGTAACCTCTCGATATGGTTTACATTCCACCCACTTTGTAAAATAATCTGTGGTGACTATGATGAAGCAATTTCTTCTTGTCGATGTTGATCTGACTTTTCCTATCATATCGAGGGTCCATCCTCTAAATGGCCAAGGCTTTACGACCTTGTGTAAATTTGTTGCTGGTGCCTAAGGCACAAGGCCATGTTGTTAGCAAACCTCATAACTTGGGGCATACTTGATGCAATCTTGACCAATGTTTAGCCAAAAATATCTATATCGACGGATTAACCATCTCATTTTTATGCCAGATTGATGTACACCACAGACTTTTTCGTGGACTTCTGCCATTACGAGTTTGGCTTTATCAGTCCCTAGACATTTGAGTAACACACCATCAGCTCCTCGTTTAAACAACTCTGGAGGGTCACTCCAAAGTATGTATCCTCTGGCTTTGAGTTTAAGGGAATTACTTCCACCTCAACTAAGGTTCTGTAAGTAGTGCTTGATTGGTTCTCTTCAATCAAGCTGTGCTTCACTCACGTCGCTGGAAGTAATAACATTGATGTTAAGAACTTCCTCCAAAATAGAGTTCTCGTCTCCAAATTGGCGGACCACATAATGAATTATTCCGCCGTTTCATCTGGTTATTGCCTCAATCTGGTCAAATCAGCCATCGAGACTCCAATGTCTGCTCTAGCGAAATCGGCTTGGAATTTATTCTCCATTTCTTTTCAACTTCTTATCGAGTTAGGTGGAAGGTTAGTGTACCATGTGAAAGCCTGACCTGTGAGGGAATTTGGAAATAGCCTTAGTTTATAATATCCTAAATTAAAAAATTCTTCACATTGTGTAGTGAATTGACTTATGTGTTCCATAACTGTTTTACTATCTTCCCCCGAAAAAGTAGCGAAGTTGGGTATTTTATACCCTCAAGGGAACTCGTAGTCCTTGTCGATTTGCTCAAGGTAGGGTTTTCTATATGCTGGCCGTACAGTCCTTCGAAGGCCAGGTCCATACAACTCCTCGAGAACTCCTATAACTTATTCCCTAAGGTTTTGGGCATACCCTTGTGGGACAGTGCTGTATGATCGTTTTGGACCTGGATAAACCCTTTGGTAATTTGGAGGCTAAGCTTGGTACCCTATACCCATGGCAACGAATTCCTCGTTGTTAAGATTTGGGTTCTCCCAATAGTTTGGTGAGTCTTGCTCCCCGCGTTATTGTCGATTTATACCAGCATATCCATTAGCATTTCGCCTTTGGAATTAGTTTTCCCAATAGTTGGGTGGCTCTTGCCTTCTTTGGGGTGGAGGTCCTGTGCTTGTGTGTCTACGTGGACAGCCGCTATACCCAAATTGGTTATTCCGGTGAGGTCGTTGAACATTTTGACCATAGTACCTAGTTCGATCATTACCTTGGTCATGTCCCCTGATCTGGGGGCCCCAATGTTCTTGTTGAGATACTTCGTTGAGCTCGAAGATTGGGTTTTCATGTACCTCGACCCCTTCGGGAGCCAGTTGAACATTGGCTCCTGTGGGATATTCCATAGGGCCTTGATTCCTAGATCCTGTCCCTCTTATAGACACTCGAATGGGTTCCTGCTGTTCTTGCTCAGGGATGACTTCGACTTGTGGCTCTTTAGGGTATCTGAGAGGTCTCTCGTGCCCCCTAGGCCTATTCGATGATTCTAGAATGTCTGCTCTATCAGCCACTCCTTTGTCCCTAGTACCTGGTTTTGACTAGCTCAAGCATTTTCTACCAAAGGTTGGAGTATCTTTAGCATAATATCTCCCAAGATGTTTGGCATCATTTCGAACTCTTGTTCCATTCTCTCGATAAGATCATCGAGCTTGGTTTCTATGTTATGAGACAATTCACGTGTCTTATCGCCATTGACTGGTCGTTTGTCTCGTTGGGGTGCCATTGATGGCTTCAAGTAACAAGTACTTCGAAAGCTCCCACTGCGGTAGCCAATTTGTTAGTAGTCAACAATAATTATTTTCTTTTGGAATTGATATGTGTACGGGTCTTTCCAATTCGGACTATCCAAAGGGTATCGGGTTCAGTAATGCCTCTAGACCGAGGACTTTTACACTAGATAATGGCACCTAATGCAGACAATGTAAAGAATAGTTTATTTAACATTGAAAGTACAAAATACAATACTGGTTACATGGATACCTTCGAATGATAGATTAGCCGTTATTTATCCTCTTGTAATGAGAAAGACCTCGTTGAATCTGATCCTTCGAGTAAGGGGAGATTATCCGTTATTCTTCTCCTGGTAGCACCTCGTAGAATCTGTTTTCGTGAATAAGTTAGATTAACCGATGTCCTTATTTTTTGAAGAACTTCATTGAATCTGATTCCACAAATGACACAGATTAGCCGTTGTCCTCCTTTGGAAGAATCTCGTTGAATCTGGGTCTGTAGTGTTGTCGAATCACTCAAGATAGGGGTTTGAGCCACCATAGGAATTAACTACCACTAAGCCTAATCTAATGCTACGACTACTGATAAAATGTAGAATCTGTTAATGATGATTGAGCTCTCCTATTTGTTCACTATTTCTCTTTATTTATAGAAGCTTGTCCACGATGCTATTGTTACTACTCCATGTTCGTTACTCAACCGTTTTTCGGTTTAGATCATGGATCACTTTGTTCACTGATTGGGTTGTGTGTTTTTAACGTGGTACTAGTGGAACCTACTTTTGTGTTTCATATTCCATCCAGCGAGGCCCTCCTACACAACCATCTTACCTACATGTCTCTCCTTTACTGGTGGACTTCAAATATATGCTAACACCATTAGCAATAATGTATTACAAAAATACCCAAAAACAAAAATTAAAATGCCACCTACGTTCTAAACTCTATTAACTCATAAAACACTAAGTAAAACAGTAAAAAAAGACTCCATTATTTGTCCCAAAGATGTTCCTCCATGTGTCCTCATATGTCTTCTCGTGTGGATCCCACCATGAAACATGTAGGCCCCACATGTCCCCCAATGTCCACATCATGTATCCTTCACTGAAGCCACTAGAGGCGGATTTACTAGCACCTGTTGGAGCTAAGTACAGATTCTCAAAGCGTCTATCGGAGTCACTAGACAGAGCACATTCACCGGAGTCATTGGTGTATACTTACAAGGTGAGTGGATTCTCGCTGAACTTGTAAGTGAATTTCAATTTGTTAATTTTTTGTAATAGATTAGAATATCTATTAATAAAATTAACCGTCTTAGGAAAGAGCCTTTGAGAGTGGATGTAGCACTAGACGGTGGCTAGTAACCACTATAAATCTGTGTTGTATGAATGTCATGTAGTTTTTGAGCTTTTACTTGAATATTCTCTTTGTGTGATTGTGGAATCTATCAACCCTATTCCCGCTCTATTATAGTTTGCTATAGTGCATGACGGAGCCCTATTGTCTATTATAGCATTCTTTATGTGCTTACTCATTGTGCAACACTTGTGAATGCTTTAGTGTTAATTGATGACTTATCCCATTGCATATTTGATAAAATCAATTAGCAAGTTTAAGTAAAATTCAAAGTAAAATTAAAATTTGACCAAATAGTAAAATGAGTTTAAAATTAGGCCGGATCCCATTCACCCTACCCCCTCTAGGATCATCAGATATCAAATCCTTGCAATTTCATCAAGATGGGTCCCCTTTTATGGGCTAGTCAACAGCTCCTAATAGGGAGTAGGTTTTAGTAGTTTTGTTTTTAGAAAGTCAGGCTTTTAGTAGTTTTGGGTTTAGGAAAGTCTCAGGTACCAAGTAGGCTAGTTTATTTAGGATTTTCGAATTTAGTTCTTGCTATTTTCTTGGTGTTTTGAGCCTATATAAAGGGTTGCCCATTTTTGTAATAGACAGCAATGGATTTGTGAATTGAAAATTGGGTTTTCCTCTCCTCTATTGGTTGTAGCCATTAGAAACCCTAGGATTGTAGCCCTAGTTTGCCTTACCTCCCAATCAGCTGTACTTATTGGGTTTCTTCTTCTCCCTTCTCTCTCTTCTTCTTCTTCTTCTTCTTCTCTTCTCCATTCTTCTTCTTTCTATGTTGCTTTTAACTTCTTGTTCTCATTGACACCCATTCTGCTGGACAGAATCATCCCAAATACAAGCTCTGCAAGTTGGTGGAATCTAAGTGCAGACCTTACTTTTCCATCCTCTGCATGTATTTTGTTGGGTACTTCTTCAATCACCCCCTCTAAATCAGGTACTTTGTCTGGTTTAATCAGGGTTTTTCTCCTCTAACTTCTGTTATTCTAATCCCTCAAACTCCCTTTAAATTTCCCTCTATTCTGCTAAGTTTCTGGTTAAGAAACCCTCTTTTGATTTAGGTTATTTTGCTCAAGTGTTAATGCAGACTGTTCTTTTTATACTTTTCCTTATTAGAATAACGTGAATTTTTTTTTATGGATATTCCTTCTAGGCCTTATTTACTACCTGTAAAATTTCATAATTTTTTGATGCGTTTGCAGGGGTATTTTGGTAATTTTACCATTCTGCCCAGATTTTCCAGAAACCCTAATTCAACACTTCTCTTCTTGCTTTCTCCTTTTCTTCATCTACTCCTTCTAAATTCTTCTGGTTTGATTCCTTTCTTCTTTTCCCTTTAACTTTTTTCTAAAGCTTGAGGTTATTTGGTTAAGCCTAACCTATATTCTTGAAACCCTAAGTTTTGTCCTCCCTTCCACAACATTTATTTGGGCCCATATCTGCAGGATCAAATAGCCTTAGGTTGTCCTACATTAACTTTGGTATCAAAGCTTACCATCCTGCACCAATGAATTGACATTCAAAGAGAACTAACAAAAAATGTGCCAACAGTCCACTTCTACAGGGATCTTATTTATTTACTCTCCATAGGTAATGAAATTTTATGAAAAGGAGAATGAAAAATCAAGGATTGGGGAAGGGAGTTACACCAGTAGTTGACAAGAGCTGTGAGACCATTAACACTAGCAAAAGATCTTACAAAAGTCTCAAGTCCTAAGGGTTGTTTTCTTAGTCATCGGTTCTAGTGATAGCACGATGCAAGTCTCTCTCTCTCTCTCTCTCTCTCTCTATATATATATATATATATATATATATCCAGTTAAAGACC
>JAOXJP010234362.1:0-10171 GCA_025762735.1 Platanus orientalis
CCCCAGTTCAGCCCCCTTTTTTCTCATCACACCCCCTCCCCTACCCAAAACACCCCTCCCTTCTCTCTCCCTCTGTCTCTCCGGCGTCTCTCTCCTCTTCTTCTCCCTCTTTCTCTCTCTCCCTCTTTTTTTTTTTTTTTTTTATGTGCTTGTTCGGCCCTGCAAGGCTGGACGAGGGCTTTTTGTTTGGCCGTGTTTCGAAGAAAAAAAAAGCGAAAAAACGAAAGAGGAAGAGGAAGAGGAAGAGGAAGGAGGAGGTGGCCGTCGCCGTTGCTGCCATTGTTGCCGTTGCTGTTGCCTCCGTAATTGCTGTTGCCGCCACCACTGGGGTCGCCAGAGTAGGGTGGAGAGAGAGAGGGAGAGAGAGGGGGGTGGGTGTGGAGTGAAAGATTAGAAAGGTAATTCTAAACATGGGTATTGATTGGAATTTTGAAATTTTTTTAAAGGGGGGTGTGGAGAGCACTTTTGGAGGTGCTATTAGAAGCTCCCTCAAAGTAACCTATTCATCTTACAAAACTTGACCATTGCTATCTTGTGTGGTGGCACATACAGAAGTTTTTTCTTGTTGTCTGCATCATAGAGGTTGTGGTGTGAGTGGTGACCAAGGTAGAGGTTGAAGTTCAGATTCCCTCGTAAATGCAACCCATTGTAAAAGAAATAACCATATTTTTGAGAAGTGTTGGGATAAGCTGGGAAAGTCTACTTGGGAAAATGTTATGACTAATCCTAGAGATTCATCAGTTGGAAATTCAATCGAGGAAATTCACGCTAGCAAGGAAGTTTTAAGTGTATCTTCTGGTCATATCACTCTTTCACGAGAAGAATACAATACATTACTGCAATGTGTTCAAAACCAAACTTTCTCTTCTGGCCAATCAACTTATACTGCTACCCTTACCCACATAGGTGCTGTTTGCCTTGTTACTTAGGAGTCATTGTGTGTCATAGACTCAGGAGCCTTTGAACATATGAATGGTACGTCCTCCCAATTAATTTTGTTTGATACATCAACCTCTACATCCACTGTTGTCCTTGTTGATAGATCTACACGGTTTATAAATGGCTGTGGAGATGCCAATTTAACTCTTTTTGTCTTTTTCATCTGTTTTATGTCTTTAAATTTCCATTTAGCCTATTGTCTGTTAGAAAATTAACCAAATCCTTAAATTGTTCTATGATCTTTTATCGATCCTTTTGTGTTTTTGAGGACTTCAAAACGACGAAGATGATCGGTGGAGGAATGGACCTTATTACCTGGATGGAGATCCAAGAGGTGGTGGTGCAGCTGCACTCAGTTCCAATGTTTCTCCTCTCATGTGGCATAGCCTCTTTGGTCACCCATCACTTCAGGAGTTGAAGCAGAGTATTTCCTCCTTGGAGTTTGTGTCTAGTTTAGAGTGTGAGGCTTGTCAATTAGGTAAGCATCATCGTGTGTTCTTTCCTAGTCGTGTTGAGAGTCATCAATCAAGTTCTTTTGCTTTAGTTCATTTTGACATTTGGGTTCCTGCTAGATATAAATCTTTATTTGGGTATTTATACTTCGTTACTTTTGTGGATTATTATTTCTGCATGACATGGTTATTCTTGTTGAAAAATTGTTTTGAGTTGCCGTCTATTTTTCAAATGTTTTAAAAAGAAGTGAAAATTCAGTATGGGTATCATATCCCTACTCTTCGTTCTGACAATGTTAGAGAATATATTCAAACTGACTTACATGAATTCTGTGCGTCACATGGGACTATTCATCAAACCTCTTGTGCACATACTTCACAACAAAATGGAGTTGTAGAATAAAAGAATTGCCACCTACTTGATATTGCCAGAACTCTCTTATTTCATATGCTTGTACCACAAATTTTTTGGGGGATGCCATATTAACTACCTGCTTTCTAGTGAATCACATGCCATCGTATGTGCTGGGTAATAAATCTCCACATTCAGTCTTTTTTCCTGATATTGAGTTATTTTCTCTTCCTCCTTGAGTATTTGGGTGCACTTGTTTTGTTTAAGTTCTAGATCATGGTCATGACAAATTATCTCTTGTAGCCTATAAATGTGTTTTTCTTGGTTATTCTCACACTCAAAAGGGATACAAATTTTATGATCCTTCTTCTCATCGGGTGCTTGTGAGTGCTAATGTTACTTGTTTTGAGAGTACTCCCTACTTTTCTTCTGAAGGATAGGGACTTGATATTGATATCTTATCTGGTCAAATTGATGAGTTATCTCCTCATGTTGAGTCATAGGTTTCTATTCCTTTACTGATGCCTACAGATGTTGATCCTACTCCACCAACTGCACCATTATCATTTAAGGCTCCACTGAAGGTTTAAAGGAAGTCTAGAGATCCTTCATATACTGATCCTTCTCCTCTTGAGAATCCTTCCCCTCTTGATTTTCCTATAGCCTTACGTAGAGGTAATTGTTCGTGTACCCTTTATAATATAGCTAACTTTGTGACTTTTGTCTGGTTTCCTTAGTGTTTTGTTCTTTTGCTTTATCCCTCTCTACCATTTCCCTACCTAAGCCATCTGCATAGGCTATGCTACTCTCCCTCTAGGTAAATAGGTAGTTGGATGTCATTGGGTATAGACCATTAAGTGTCATCCTGACGGCACTATTGAAGGACTTAAGGCACGATTGGTTGCCAAAGGTTATATGTAAATATTTGGGATTGATTACTTTGAGACTTTTTCACCAATTGCATGCCTTAGCTCTATTGGAGTTCTAATCACCATTGCTGTTTCACTACATTGGCTGTTGTATCAACTGGATGTTAAGAATGCCTTCCTTAATGGTGACTTGTAGGTGGAAGTTTATATCGAGCAACCTCTAGGGTATGTTGCTCAGTGAGAGAGTGACAAAGTCTGTCGACTGTGGAAGGCAATCTATGGGCTTAAGTAGTTCCCTTGTGCTTGGTTTGATAAGTTTAATCAAACAGTGTTGACCTATGGGTTCAAGAGGACCTATTCAGATCATTCGGTATTTGTTCGTAAATAGTAGACTGGTGCCATCTATCTTGTAGTTTATGTTGGTGATATCATTATTACTAGGAGTGATTATGATGACATTGTTGATTTGAAGCTGTACTTGAGTAAGACATTTCAGACTAAGGATCTTGGTCAACTTCGTTAATTTCTGGGTATAGAAGTAGTTAAATCTAAACAAGGGATCTGCCTGTCTTAACGGAAGTATGTGACGGGTTAAATGGAAGAAGTTGGTATATTAGGGAGTAAACCAATTGACACCCCAATGGATCCCAATGCTAAGCTGGGTCATGATGATGGAGAGGTATTTTTTAATGCAAGTTGTTATAGGGGAATGGTTGTGAAACTTATCTATTTGATAGTGACACGGTCGGATATTACCTTTGCAATAGGAGTTGTGAGCCAGTATATGCATACTCCACATTAGCCACACAAGGATGTAGTGTATAGGATCTCAAAAACAAGAGAACAAATGCTTTCTTCTCAGGTGTGATTCTACCAGTCGAAGAGGCGGTGGAAGGAAAGGTTTGTTTCGGGTGGACCACGGTAAAGTGGGGGGTACGTCGGGCCATTAGGTTGGTCATTTGAACCGGGGTCATGCAAACTGGGGCTGATGGACAGGGCAAAGAACGGAGTGGGCCTTTGGCGATGTTGGGTTGGAGAATCGGTTCGGGAGCCCTATTAGTTGTGGGCCTTCGTTCAGGGGTCGTCGAGTGGATTGTCCTTCTAAGGACCGGTTCCTTATGCATTGGCCTATAACTAGGCCTAGTGATAGGTCCCGTATTAAATCCCCACAAAGGGCCAGGGCTAGGCCCAGTTATTTTGGCTCATCACTCAGGCATAATAAACAAGGGGTTGATCTGCCTTCAGGTTTGAGCTGGGATAAGGCTCAGGCCGATATCTATTTGAAGTCGCAGACGAGGGATTTACATGATGGTGGGAATGGCCGTGACTCCCAGGGGCATTACCGGAATTTAGTGGAGCTTGCTGCGAAATCAAACAAAGAGGGATCTATCCCTGTCATTGGAGGGAGACCTCGTAATGGTATCGTCATTAACGATTTCGAAAATCATCTCCATATGCAAAGGAAGCAGGTTCCGAATGGGAAGGGTAAAGCAAAGGCTGCAATTATGGATAGTAGCGATGAGGATGATGCAGGTGTCTGGGATTTTAAGTCGTCTTCTCTTACTAAAGGGTTGATAGGGGCATCTCGATCACCTAGGGCGGAGTATAGTCGTTCGCGGGCGTCTGAAAGGGGTATGGCTCTTGGGACCCTTGGGTTTGATTGTGTGAAGATGGGTGCTGTCGTTAGGCCATAGGTGACTGACTTGCCAAAAAGATTTTGGGGGGATTATTTGTGTGATGGTTCCCTGGGGGAGTTTCAGGGATGGGCCGATGGTGTGGAGTTCGTGGGGGAGGAAGATCCAATAATAGAAGCTGAACCTATTTTGATGCTTCCACCTCCTGATCACTTGGATTGGGTTGTTAAGAAGGGGGCTGAGGTGAAGAGGAGACTGGGGTATTTTTTCAAGGGCATTGAGCAACGAGTAGAAGATTTTTTTTTTAGGCTATTGAGAGGAGACATAGCTGGAGCCCTCGGCCTGCGAAACGTGGCCACAAAAGAGCTTTTGGAAACATGCAGTCTCGTGAGTTGAAGAAGCTGCAGTCAGATGTTTGGTATGATAGGGGGGAAGGAGAAGAGATAAAAGGAGGGTGAGGAGGGGGAGATTTCGATCAGTTTCTCATGATGAGGGCAAACCTTTCTACCTGGAATGCTAGGGGTCTTGGCAGGGAAAAGAGGAGGTGGGTGGTCAAAGACTTGGTGAATAGATGGAAGATTGATGTTTTTTCATTACAAGAAACAAAAATGCAGAAATTAGATAGGAGAATGGTGTTGGATCTTTGGGGAAGGAGATCCTTTGATTTTATTCATAAGCCGGCAGAGGGTCGTTCTGGTGGGATTTTGGTTGCTTGGAAGTCCTCAATTATTGAAGTTCTTGATCATCGGATCGGTGACTTTTCGGTGTCCATTTTAGGGAGACATAAGGAGGATGGAAATCTTTGGGCTTTCTCGGGTGTGTATGGCTTATGTGATCATGATGCTTTTGGGGCCTTTTGTGCGGAAATTGTCAGTGTTCGGGATGTTTGGGACGCGCCGTGGTGTATTGGGGTTGATTTTAAAGCTGTCCGCTATCCTGAAGAAAGGTTGGGAGCTTCTAGGATGACTATGAATATGTGGCAATTTAACGACTTTATTCAGGATCACCATTTGGTGGATTTTCCATTGAATGAGGGTTCGTATACTTGGACTAATAATCAAGTTTACTGTGTTAGTAGTCGGTTAGATCGATTTCTTTGTTTTATTGATTGGATGGGGCAGAATCCGTTGTTATCCTAGGAGGCGTTGCCCAACTCTGGCTCTGACCATATTCCTATTCTCTTGCGGGCTAATTCTTTCCCCTTTAGTCCCCGCTCTTTCAAATTTGAACTTATGTGGCTTTAGATTCCGGGCTTAAAGAAGAAGCTGTGTAGTTGGTGGTCTGAGTTTATTGTTAAAGGGTCGGCTAGTTTTATCTTCGCTCAAAAATTAAAGATGCTCAAGGATTGTATTGTGCGGTGGAAAAAGGAGGAATTTGGGGGTTTGAAGACGAGGAAGGCGGTATGCTTACATGTGATTGAGGAGCTGGGGTTGAAAGGGATGCATGGGGGGTTGGACGAGGGAGAGAGGGGGGTGAAGCTGGATGTAAATCATGAATATAAAAAGCTATTGAGAATGGAGGAGATCTCGTGGAGGCAAAAGTCAAGGGCTTCCTGGCTTAAGGAGGGTGACAGGAACACCAAATTCTTTCACAAGATGGCTAATTGGAGAGCTTCTATGAACTTGATTAATAGGCTGTATGTTGAGGGAGAATGGGTCTATGAGCAGGGGATGATTCGGGACATTATCGAACAGTACTATGTTGATTTGTACACTGATCCACTCCCTATTCGCTCGTTTTTGGAAGGGGTGGATTTCGACGGCATTCCTAATGATTTATCTTCTAGGTTGGAGAGACCCTTTTCTGAGGAGGTCAAGTTCGCTCTTTGTAGCATGGAGGAGGATAAGGCTCCTGGCCCGAATGGATTCCCCTTAGCCTTCTTGAAGTTGTGTTGGGAGGTGGTTGGCAAGGACGTTATGGCTGTATTCGATGCTTTCCATTCTAAAGACCAATGGTGTAGGTCCTTGAGTGCGACCTTTATTACAGTCATCCCAAAAAAAAATGGGGCAGCTTGCATTAAGGACTTTCAGTCCATTAGCTTGGTGGGTTGCTTATATAAGTTGTTAGCGAAGACTCTAGCCATCCGTCTCAAGGATGCCCTTCCATTCGTCATCTCGGAATCGCAAAATGCTTTCTTAGTGGGCCAACAGATCATTGATTGCTTTTTGTTGGTAAATGAGTACATTGATGCAATGCGGAAGGCGAATTGGGTGGGCCTCATTTGCAAACTTGACATGGAGAAAGCCTATGATCATGTCAATTGGGGGTATCTTGATTGGGTTCTTGGCTAGATGGGATTCGGTGCAAAGTGGAGAAATTGGATCAAAATTTGTACTTCCCCTTCTTTTTCTGTCCTAGTGAACGGTTCCCCAAAAGGCTTTTTTAAGGGCAGCCTTAGGCTCCAACAAGGTGATCCGCTCTCTCCATACTTGTTTATTTTGGTGGCCGAGCTATTGAGTATGATGGTTTCCAAGGCGGCTTCCGTAGGTCTCATTGAGTGGTTCTCGCTCGGTACGGGGGGATAGAAGATGATTCATTGTTTATGCTGAAGGCTGACGTGGAAGGGATGAGAAATCTGAGGTGTATTCTCCTTATTATGGAAGCAGCTATAGGGTTGAAAGTGAATTGGGGCAAATCTACTGTTAACCCGGTCGGTGACGTCCCATTTATAGGGGAGGTGGCTTCTATTTTGGGTTGTGAGGTTGCCCCTCTCCTTATGACCTACTTAGGGTTGCCCCTCGGGGCAAAGGCTTTTTCCAAGGCTATTTGGAATCCTATTATTGAGAAGATGGGGAATAAGTTATCATGTTGGAAAGGGCACTATTTCTCTAAAGGTAGTAAGTTGGTTTCGTTGTAGAGTGTTCTTTCTAGTGTGCCATCTTATTACTTCTCGTTGTTTCAAGCTCCGTCATCTATCATTAATCAGCCTGTCGTATTATGCGTGATTTTCTTTGGGGCTCCTCTGTTGCGTAGAAGAAAATCCATTGGGTTGGCTGGAAGGATGTGTGTAGACCATTGGACCAAGGGGGTTTGGGATTGCGTTCCTTGAGTGCCATGAATAGAGCTCTCCTTAACAAAATGGCTATGAAAATTCGGTGAAGATAGGAATGCCCTTTGGCAGAGAGTGGTGGCTGCCAAATATGGGGAGGATCGTCTTGGTTGGGCCTCTAGTTATTCGAGGGGTCCTGCTGGGTGTGGTGTGTGGAAGGGCATTTATGAAGGGATGCGGTCTTTTTTCAACTTTGTCAGATTTAAAATAAACAATGACGATGATGTGAGATTTTGGCAGGACCCTTGGCGTGAGAGGATTCCTTTATGTACTCTTTTCCCTTCCTGTTTAAGCCTTGCGGAGGACAAGTGAGGGTCGGTGAAAGACCATATGATTAGAACCAGATCGCTTTGCTCTTGGAATATCAAGCCTAGACGAAATCTTAAATGATTGGGAGGTGGGGGAAATAGGTCGTTTCCTGGGGACTCTGGAGAGTTACATTCTTGGGGATGTAGAGTAGCAGGATGTCATGTTGTGGTGCATTGATGAGGAGAATGGGTTCTCTATGAAATCAATGTATCACTCCCTAAGTCCTACGGGGCGCCCCTCCTTTCTCGGGAAGTGTGTGGAATAATCTCATTCCTCTGAAGGTTTCGTTCCTCATGTGGGAATTGTGGTAGGATAGAGCTCCTACAGTTGATAATTTGATTTGTCAAGGGATGATTGTGCCGAATCATTGTTGTTTGTTCTATTTTGAGGCCGAATCTTCTGGGCATCTATTTCTTCATTAGTCAAGAGTTACGCCTCTTTGGAGTTATTTCATTGGAATGTTTGGTGTGGTGTGGGTGCAGCCGTGTTCTCTCAAGGATCTTCTTTCTTTGTGGCAATTTCAATCCATTGGGGCTGACTCCGTGCTGAGCAGGGAGTTGTGGATGCTGATCCCAGTTGTCATGTGTTGGGTTGTTTGGGAGGAGAGAAATAGGAGAATTTTTGAGGATCAGTCCAGACTGCCTCGAATCATCATCTATGCTATCCTCTCCATCCTTTATGAGTGGTTGTTTGTTTCTACGAATGGGGATAGGCCTCCCTTTCACTCTTGGATATTTGATTGAGACTCCCTCATTTTGTAGCTTGTTGGGGTTTGTTTTTGTTTTTTTTTTTTTGTTTTCCGGTGTTTTGTGTTTTCCTGTTCTAGAGCATTTCTCATGCTGTATTCTTGCTTCTTTTGTTGCCTTTTCCATTGAAATTACCTTATCTTTTCAAAAAAAAGTATAGGATCTTGAGATACTTTTAGGATAGTCCAGGGAAAGGCATTCTCTACACCTCCTCCAATGGTTTAAATGTTATTCACCATTTAGATACTGACTGGGCTGGCAGTTAACATGACAGATAGTCTGCCTTAGGATACTAAACTTTGGTTGCTGGAAACTTGGTCACATGAAAGAGCAAAAACGACATGTTGTAGCTAGATCCAGTGCCGAGGGGCTATGACACATACTTCTTATGAGCTACTTTTGTTAAAGTCACTTCTACGGGAAATGGGTAAGGTGGTTCCTCACCTCTTGTCATGTATTGTGATAATTAGGCAGCCATTCATATTGCAAGCAATTCCATATTTCATGAGAGGACCAAATATATAGAGGTTGGTTGTCATTTTAATCGAAATTTGGTGATGAGTAAGCAAGTGGAAACTCCATATGTCAAGTCTGAAGATTAGCTGGGTGATTTGTTTACTAAAGCTTTGGAAAAGTCACATCTAATGTACTTATGTAACAAGCTGGGCATGACTGATTTGCCTGCACCAGCTTAAGGGGGAGTGTTAAAGATATTGTAATAAAGGTACAGGGGTATTTCTATCGCTCCTCCTCTCTCTCTTCTCTTTGACTCCATCTTCTTCTTTTCTTCTCTCTCTCTCCTTCACTTTTGTCTCTTGATTCTCTTTTCTTCTTTTTGCATATTTAAGATTTTGACAGTTTGATTCTTTAGCTTCTCATTTTGATCCATTATAGAAATAGAAAGCCGAAAGGTTGTTAGCTCCATTTGAAGACACAACTTGTTGCAATTCTTTATTGCGAATTTGATAATTAAGATGCTTTTATTCAAAAGGAATTGCATGAGAGATTCGAGACCTAAGCAAGCTAAGGACTTGCAGAGGCTGATACAATGATTTCCCAATCTAATATGAAATCCTGGAAGCAGGTTCCATGGAAAACATCTAACTAAAAGACCAAGAAAACAACAAAGCAAGGATCCTTTCTTTCACTTGGGAGATGTTTTTCTTCGGCTGTTGAAAGTGGCTTCATTGTGCACTGTCCAAATCGCCCAACAAATGGCAAATGACACAAGACGCTAGTGAATCAACTCTTTTTGGCTAAACAAGCCTCTTGGCAGCCAATTCCACATATACATCACTTATTGGAGCCCCCCTAGCATTACTCAATATATTTCAAACATGTGGATGAACCTTCTCCATATACTTGAAGCCATCGGATAATGAATAATCAAATGCTTGACCAACTCCAAATCCTGGAGGCACAAGAAACACCTATTGGGGATAGAATGGACTCATCATTAAATTATCCACAGTCGAAATCTTGTCTTGGACCACCAACAAAAGGAAAAATGTTACTTTAGAAGGGGCGTGAGATCTCCACAGAAAATGAGATCGGAGCATGGATGGACTGTTTGGCCCCAAAGAGTGAAAAAAAGACTTAACTAAGAAAAATGTCCTGGGACTAGGGGACTGCAATTTAACATCCTCCCCATCATTGTGAATTGAAGAACTCTGCAGACTGGACAAACCATCAACTACCACTGTGATTTCCTAGTATTAAGATTTCTCCTGAATGTAGGGCACCGACACAATTGACTGTCGTCAAACTCTGTGCAGTCTTGAACTGAAGCCTCTTTTAAAAGGGCTTGGAAGTAGGGGTGGG